>JAHWFP010145704.1:0-85584 GCA_023313725.1 Lithobius niger
GTATGGTAATAACAACGTACTCGTATAGGAAATCACCTATGGCAAATCCAATGATGGTTCCCAAACTGACCGTGGAGGTTCTTTTCAAGGTCATCCAAAATATATCTCCTAAACTATTCAAGATACGGGCATAAAGTAGGCTCCCCTGCAGTTTCCGAGTTGTTTTGCCCGTACCTTCCGTGTTTACTGGCAATTTCTGTTTTGTTTCCTTTGTTGGAGTTGTTTTATAATTCCAAATAACTGATTAATTTACTTTATGCCTGTATCTTGAATAGTTTAGGAGATATATTTTGGATGACCGTGAAAATGACCTTCAAGGTCAGTTCGGGAACAATCTTCGGATTCGCTTAAATGATTTCCTGTAAGAGTATATTGTCACCACCTTTGACGAGGTCTGTGGAAAACAAAAAATTCAGGTAATTTATGTTTTAGTCGGCAATTAAAAACCTCAATTTACCAGGGGTTCCCACCCTGCCTCCCCTCTGTGTCGCCACTGGTAGGCTACACTTAGAGGAATAAAAGAGAAAGCCATGTACGCCGAGGCGCTTTGTATAGAGGAGGGATGCGCAGAAAGATACGCGTTGGGTTGCGAGGCTGGCTGGCTCCAAAGCTTTATGTCTAGATCAATCAGCAAGGAGAAGGAAATGCTAAAAATTCAGGTAAGGCCAATGAAAGTAAAAAAAATGTTTCTCAAGCCCTCCCGCATCGATTTTTTGTAAGAAATGAAAATAATTGATGCGGCATTAATTAGTGACTTTTCCAAAGTCATATTAGTCTCATCACTACTGTTGTATCAATATTACATAATCCGCTGCATCAACTAAAAAGCCTTGCATTAAATTATTTGGGGGGGGGGGGATCTGATCTATGCTAACTTCGAATAAATATTTCCGAAAAATAGCTTTTGAAATGGTGTGTTGAAGCAATCTGGCCATTCATTTCGTTTAATGTGAGGATCGAGTCAACACCTTCCACTTGAAGTAATATCTTTCCTTTACTGAGAAATAAAAGCTTTAACCAATATTTGGATGAATTCCGTTCGGAAGACGAACAAGTCGTGACATACACGTGTTCTGGTGCTTGTTTTGGTTCCGAAAACTACAGAAACTACAAAAACGGTATTCAGGATGGCTTTGGTATCGGTTACAAAAAACTGACAAAAAATTTACGGAATTGGGGAATTTTAAGCCGGATTTAAGTGTAAGTTAACCATTTGAAAACGTCAAACACACCTTTGATAGTCACGACTTGTTCGTCCAATAAAAATGAGTAAGAAAAAGGTTGATTTTCTTACCACAAAATGCGTTAAATTTTTTTTTTTAAAAGCCTCATCCCTCTGTGCCCGAGAACCGAATGTGTAAAAAAAAAAACCCTCATCCCTCGTCAGTTTTCAACTTGGTTGTGCCCGAGAACCACTTTTTTAACTTTGCGTAGCCTAATGTTTGTTTTTGCTAGGCAATAAAAACCAATTTCAACCAGGTGGCCGTGGTAAGTTGATATTTTTGGGATGCAGCCTGTATTTCTTTATGTTGCCTATTAGGCTACATCACAAAAAATTGCATAACAGCATGAACAACACCAGAATTTAACGAACATCTCTACGATCGACTGCCTCAAACATTTGGTGAGAATGTCATGCAACGTCCGTGCCTATAAAAGCTTAAGAATACTGGGTAGGAAATTTACATGCCGAAATACGACTACAGTTCTCTTTCCACATACTTCAAAATTTGTTTTGGGTTATGTAATGGAAAAAAAAAGTGGTACATTTCTTTAAAAAAAAAAAACGTTTAATGAGGACAACCAAAAAATTATACTACCAAATGCGTAGCCCGCCTCACTAACATATTCAGGTTACTGGTACAAGTACAATTAGGCTTGGCCATGATCTGACAGACTAGGCTTATATTTTATAACTGTTAATTATTTATCTTTTCAGCTTAGGAATCTCTTAAGATGGCCAGCACTAACATTGATCCAAACAAACTGCAAGCAGAACAAGTTCAACAGGTATGGTTCATCATTGTTCATAAAATACAGGACGGTTACAACACATTTTTGCGCTATTAGATAGAGCTTGACTGGGAGCAAGAGCCACCTTCACGAATGTGAATTATGTGGTGTTCACCGTTTGGACAGTGGATATTAAAATTCACTCGCCATTTTTTTATAACTTACTCGCCATGTAGAAATAGTTTTAGCAGGTGTGTTGCTGCTTAATGTTTAAACATTGTTTTCAATAATCCAACTCTCCAATCAGGTAAAGAGGCTAGTAACAATATTGCATGCTTGGTTGGATAGCCATTGTTATTCTGCACGCTACTACGGTTCCCGAGATATGACAATTTTAGCATCAGGATTTTGTAAATCAATTCGCCTTTATGGCCTGTAGGACTAAAAATCGGGTCGCCAATTGCTGAATTTCTCTCGCCATTTGGTGAACGACCGACATTGGTGAAGGTTGACTGGGAGGAGGAGGGAGGTACTTACTGCATTCAGAACATTCTTTTTTTTTTACTACTCCACAAAAAAAAAATCACCTGTAATGTTTTGCTTTTCGATTTGAAAACACTTTTCATGTCCTAAACCCCAAAAAGAAAAGGAGATGCATGTAACAGCATTTCACTGTTTGGATGCTCCAACTGCCGCTAGGCACAAAACTGTTACCCTGCTCGTATTTCGTTTAGGATTCGCACAGTACGCACATGTGTGTTTATCGCTGCGTGCTTAGTTTTCAAAATGTCTGCACCGACTTCCTTAACGTGGAACGTCGTTTAACTCCTGGAGATAAAACATCCCCTTTGCGTAGGACAATATTCATACGCGGAGAAAGGTTTTGCCACATTTGAGGTCAAGTGGGTGAAATTGGATAAAAGAAAGGAGCAATGCTACAAGAAACATGCTTCGTCAATTTCTGGCGCTACCAGTGACCAGTCAAGGCATAAAGGAAATGGCTACGATGGCAGATTACAACACACATCATATGGAGTCTTAGGCCCATCACCGATCACATGACCCTGCATCCCAAGAACAATAGATGGGTACCTGGAATTTCCTTTTGTTACTTTGAAATGTTGATTCATGAAATATGTTTGATGCATGACGTCTTGTTGGTATGAAAGAAAAAATGTTGGGGCGAGAGCATGTAATGCGCCTGGGTTTGATTCCCCCCCACCCTGGTGGGACAAGTCTGCAAAAAATTACATGTGAGCATTTTTTTTTGGGATAGTAATAATAACTGGATTTTAATCCTAATAGTTGTTTTTACTGTCCTAAAATACTCGCCTGTAAGAAATCCACCCGCCTACCCTCAAGTCCAAACATTTGAGTTTGGCGAAATGTGATCAGCAAGGGAATAGTTGCACGCTTAGCGACAGTTGGAGCAATCTGGCGATGATGCGCTGTTGCATGCATCTCTTTTTTTGTGGGGTTTAGGACATTACCTAAAAGCATTTTGTAATCGAAAAGTAAAAAAGTACAGGCGAGTATTTCAGGATAACTAAAAATAACCATTAAGATTAAAATCTTTTTTTTTTTTTTTGGGAAAATGTTTCTTTGTCGAGGGAAATTTTGAATTGTTGATTTATAAACAAAAGCTAGCGTAATTACACAGAAATTGCTAATGTGCTGTTGCGAGTCGCAATAAAGTTCTACCAGATTCAGCCCACTACAGAATTGTATCCCTAGAAAAAATTTTCAATTATCGCGATAATCTATAATATCTCTATAAAGCAAGTTTTGAGGCTGGAATAACCATTTAAAAATATATATTAATTAAAAAAAAACCTTGACTGAAGCCTACAGTGCAACCTTCACAAATGTGAATTGTGTGGCACTCGCTATTTGGCCAATAAACACGAAAATACAATTGTCATTGTCCATTACTTCCTCACCGTGTAGAAACAACTACTACTTTACTACTACTACTGCTACTTAATGCTTAAATATTGTTTGCATTAAACTAACTCTCCTAGCAACAGTACTGCGCTGCATTCTTAGTTGATAGCCTTTGTAATTCCGCACGCAACGCTGCAAACCGCTTGTTTCTAGCTATTACGGTTTCCGAGATATGACAATTTAAGCATCGGGATTTACACGATAATTCGATAAATCAGAAAAAGTGCGATACGATAATTGACAAAAATGTTATCGCGATATTATCGATTATCGTGCCACCCCTACAGAGTATAGTTACTAAATAAATGTAGACCCTTATTCCCTGTAAAGTAGGGCCACAATCTGAATAAAATTCTACTGAAATTTTCTTTTCAGTTCAAAGATTTTCTGATGTCTTACAACAAGTTATCGGAACTATGCTTCAATGAATGTATCCATGACTTCACCATCCGGCAAGTCAGGGATAAAGAGGTAAACCTCTCCAGATCTTTTACTAGTGCTCTATATGGTATATACAGAAAGTTCTTGTCATTCCACCCACACTTTGTAATCGGAAGCAAAAGCAAACCACCTCTCCACTCCCCCTTCAACCAGGGTGAATCTCAACTAAAGCTACATCAACAACACCTGTCGTAAACATGTTAAAGGATTAAAGACTGAAAGCCAAAGGCTCAACAAGAGTAAATACCGATGCAAAAGGCAACGTAAATAGGTTTGCATCTGGATTTATTGTTAAAGGCAGTTGTTGAAAACACACAACCACCAGGCAGAAACACACACACGAAGTTCCTTTGAATTTTCGGTGAATTCTACTCCGTTCACCTTCTTCAGAAAAATGTCAACACAAAAACGTCCGAAAACTACATGTCAAAGTTCGCGAATTCCAGATTTCAAAAACAAGCGCGTGGAGGGATGCATCACTGATCTTCACTTGCCAACTGGATACCCCACTTAGCGTCAAGCTTGGCAGCCAGCGTAGGTGCCACCAATCTGTCAATGCTTTCGTATGTCGGTCCCGTGATGTTCATTAATGGATGTTTTAGTGTTGTAAATCGTCTAATCGCCAAAGACTCAAGGGCCCTCAAATGTGCATCGTTGTGAGTGTTGGAATTCATTAGAATGGAAACCTTGTCCCAGGCAATGGGGTGTTGTGTTCTCAGATGGTGTTGAGCGATTCCATTCCGACGATCTCCCTTAATGGTAGCAGTTTCGTGCTCTTTGATGCGTTGAAGGAGGGTTCTTCTGGTTTCTCCGATGTAGATGGAATCACATTCTTGGCAAGGAACACGGTACACTAATCCTCTCTGGTTGGCAAGGTGACTAGGCGTCTTCAAGTATCCGGGGGAAATACTTGCCGTCTCAACAACAGTGGCAGGAGGGGGGTGGGGGGGAAGCTCGGCACAAGATGGTTGTCACTCTTCAATTTACTACGAGTATGGTAGCGGTGGACAGGGGGAGTGGGGGCCGGAGGAATCGGAGGAGAAAGGGTTGGTGGAGGGGGCGGGAGGGAGGGGTGGGGGGCAGCTTGCAAAGCTACAGTGTCGCAACTCTTTCTCGTCTGCAGCAACTTCTTTAGGTTAGCTGGGTTCCGGAAAAAACATCTAATGCCCTGCTTCCTCAAGATCCTGTGAGTACTTTCGCTTCCTCCTGGCACAAAAGTCAAGACTTCTGTCGGGCCTTCACCATCTTTCATGCATTTCTCCCTCTCATTTCTGACTTTTGCAAGATGCCATGCTCCCTTCATCTTTCTGTTCACCATCCTAGCTGAGGAAACCTCTCTTTGGTGTTTGTCAAGTGGTGCCTTGCAGTGTAACGATTGGAGGAATGTTCAACCATTCTGCACATTTCGTTGGCTACCAACGCATGGAGCAGGGATTGTGGGTGGCACGAATTATACGGAATTCCTCTCCCCGTGTGACAAGGTTTCCTGAACGGTTCAAATTCAATGGAATTCCCAGTTCGAGAAAGAAGAACATCAAGGAAGGGGAGTTTTTGTTCGTGCTCGTCGTCTTGAGTAAACTGAACTGCAGCATTCCACGAGTTCAACCTCTCCAGCATAGAAGGAAGGTCACAAGCCAACACCACAGCCAAAACATCGTCAACAAATCTCTCCCACAAACTCATCTCGGGGAAACTGATCCTGGCGAACTCATCCACAAATTGCATGACAATTTCCGAAAGCACCGGGGAGCAGGAGTACCCCATAGGTGTTCCAGAAACCTGCCAATACGCCAAGTTTTTGAACTTCACATAAATCGTGGAAAGAACAGCTTTCAACAATTCCCTGTCAACCTGGTATTCATGATCATCAATCCCTAGTCTGTTCGCCGATTCATCAAACATCTGTAGAAGCAACGAGTGCGGGAGGCTAGGGAAGGCAGTTAGTTTCAGAGGTCAAAACAAAGCTGTAATCTTGGCTCCGACCTCCGTTGTATTTCTTCGATTACTGCTAAATTTGTTAACTTTCCGTGTTTAAACGCCGTGAAAACTTAGATTGGCGTATGATTAAATTTATCTCATCGGCCTACGACTTGTCAATTAAAAACAGGTGATGCTCATGCTTGCAGGGCATTGTTGCCTGCTGGTATTATTTTTAAGTCCCACACACGGTCAAACAGTCGGGGCTCAAAAACTGGTCGTGTAAACTTGATGAAACTCGGTGTGAGTGTAGCCCTCGTTCGTACGCACATTTTAAGCCCAACCACAAGTCCGTGAGACCTCTGTGAGCCGAGCTATTCAAAGAAAACCGCGTTAGGACGGATGTTAACCGTCACCATTTGGCCATCGAAAAATCATATCAAAAAACCAAAACTGGTAAAATAGGGGCCGCCAAGTTCCGAATGGTTCGGCCCTTCAAAGGAGTGATATCAACACCAAAACATTCGCGAAGTTAATCACATCGCTTAATAGTTAGAAGGTTAAATGAAAACTAGAACATTGCTACTTTTGGTAAGTTTTCATTTAACGTTCAAAGTATTATTCGGTGCAATTAAGTTGGCGATTGTTTTGGTGTGTTGATATCACTCCTTGGAAGGGCCGAACCATTCGGAACTTGGCGGCCCCTTTTACCAGTTTTGGTTTAAAACAATTTGCTACTATCTTTTGCCAATAGGCCGAACCATTCTCAACTAAGTCACTTCTTTATAGGTTTTTGGTTTGGTTTTAATTTACCAGTTTACCAGTTTTTGACTTTGTTATTACAGTTGGTTTATTTTTCGTAAATTGGACGTGAATACAATTTCTTTGCAACGTTTAGATTTATCGTGATACACTAGTGTGTGTCTAGGCACGCACGTCAGTATACACGTTCTCATTTTCCGAACTTTGACCGTCCAATGAGAGACAATGCAGACAATACTAACAATGGTTATAACAATATTTTCGTACTTATGCGCCCTCCCACGCCATTCCCGTTACGCCCCCAAGCTCCGACCCATAAAAGGTAGTACGCAGTTCGAATTGTACTGCACCCATTTGCCAAATTTCATATCTGGAGCCTTCCCGTTATCTCGGTATCGATGAATAATCACCCTATGGAAATTAACATGGGGATGAGCGGAGTAGCTAGTAACACATTTACAACGTTATTGAGGGTCAGATTTTGCATTGAAAGCAGCTTAGTTGGCATTCCTACACGAGTTAATTTTTGTGAGGTGGCTCATTGCTCACGATTTCAACACAATTTAAGCTTTTGTACCGCATTATTATTTTTTCCCCAAGTACCAGAAATGTACCCAACTATGCTTCAAGATATAAGACACTGACGGAATGGTGTCGCGCTACAATGGTTTACAACCTCGACAATTGAATTGATGTGATGTTTGTTGCCTAACTGTGCTAACTTGTGATGTTTATCTTCTTTAACTTTCTTAATAGCAGGCACAAGCTGAGAGTGGCTTGCTTTGTGTTGCTGTTCCGCTGATGAAGGCTGGCTATGTTAGTAAGGGTCAGCCCTCGGTCTCTGTTAAAATTTCAACTTTGAGAGCTGATAACGCCAGCAAATATTAAAAAATGTTAAACTGTATCTTTGAAATCCAACCTCAACTAGTGAACGTGTGTCTACTAATATATAAACATTTTCAAATTCAATCTAGCCAAATCGCAGACCCAGAGATGGGCAAAAGAGACAACTTACTGCTGTTCTGTGGATTTACTTTTGGTCTCTCCTCTCTGCAGGTCAAACAAACTACATCACCTAAAATTATGGGAACTATCTTTCTATGCAGGCATGTAATTTCCAAAGTTATTTTGCCTGACTATAATAGTTATGACTGCCATAGTTACGACTGCAAAAAAAAACCATCACACGGCAACTGAAACTGTGCTATTTTGCTGCCAGCTAAGCAAATCAAAGCTAATGTCTGTGTAATTTCTATTTTCCCAACATCCCTATTAAATTATTAAAATTTATTCTGAAACTCTACTTCGAAAGTTAACCAACGAATTTGCGTTGTTGTTCGTAATTTTCCCAATTTGGTGTGGACTGGAGGAACCGTAATCTAGACGGGCTGTACACAACATTAGTGAGGGATGACAGCTGAAAGGGTCCGCAATGACAGGAACGAAGGACAACGGCCTGGAACAATAAACGAACAGACCGTGAAGCACGGAAAGCCAAGAAGCTCAATGGTAGGCTGTGAGGGATGACAGGTAGCGTAGATGGAGGTTGAGAAGAACTGTATGCGGTGAGAGGGCGTACAATTGACACGGGAAGAGGATGTCGTTGAGAAATCCGACAGGGAGTCGAAAGACAGCAGACAGACGAAGGCTGGTAGTATGGCAAAGGGCGAAGGGCAGCCAAAAGCATCAATGATACTGTAGGAAATAAATGCCACAAGGAGATGTGAGGCGAAGGTCCAACACGTGGCAGACGAACGAGTCTGCAGCTGCTCATCGTCCTGGACGAAGGTGAAGGTTGATGGGAGGAGCCCCCATCTGGACAGGGAAATTGGCTGGAAGTTACTTTTATCCCAATACAAGAGTGGAGGAATTGACGGGTGTTAGGGTCAGGGAAGATTGCTCCGAGCTGGTATGGCCCTGGGTCCAATTAATCCTAACGCAGAGGTTCTCAAGTTCCGTGGATTGAGCAGCAAAAGGAGGGGTAGCATGTAATTAAAACCAACAAGACATTTTAGGGGACTGTAACTCTTGTTTTATTTCACATGGTTCGACCTGAGCAATCATAACCTGTTAACATTAGTCAGGTTGGATTGCTTTGGAGCAATGGCAAATTAAGTTAAAGGCAGGAATTTATCCTGGATTGAACAAGAACACCAAGACTTACATTTGGATCTTCATTCACACAATATGACAATCGTGTAAGTCCAAACCTTTGGGAGTCATGGTTAAAAGTACAATCCTTCTTCATGGTCCCATGAATTAGAGTTTAGCATCATAGCTTCGTAAATATGCATGTAAAAGGGCGTAAATGCATAGCAAAAAAATTCTTATTTCCTGACAAGGGATATGTTGTCAGCAACTCATATTTTACTGGCTGCTTGGCACAACAACAGTTGTCACCAGAAAAAACAACAAAGAAGCAAGGTAACAGAGTAACAATGGCACCTACAGGAACAGAACAAAGCATAGAAAACAAACGAAACTGAAATTGAAAGTTAAAAGTAAGTCAGAACTTAACAAAAGGTAGAGAGTAGCTTGTCCAAGATCAACAGCCGCAGAGAGAAGTAACAACCCTGACAAAGGTTACCAGACGGGCGAAGGCGAGTCGCGACGATGTGAAAGCCCAGGAGTGCAAGTAGACCTCATCCCTTGTGAGTGGTTCAGCTGAAGGGTCCATACCCTGCCGAAGGCGGAGGACTGAAAGAACGATGTGAAGATCTCGAGTTGAACGATCAAATGGTGCCATCGATGGGTGAGTCGAACGATGTTCGTCGGTATTCCGTCGGGACTTGACTTGAAACTTAAGCAGAGAGTAGACTTCCTTGGCCTTACAGAGCTTGGATTGAAGTGAGCGAAGATCCGGGGGCGGAGCCACGCCCTGACCACAGGAGACAGGTGACGTTGAAGTTGTTTCCAGGGTAGCACCTTCGGTGGCCGAAGGAAGAGCAGGCGAAGGTCATTGCGACCGTGAACCGCCCGACGAAGGACGGTTCGTGGACGAATGAAGGCAGGCTTCAGAAAAAGTAGAAACGGTGAAAAAATGTCCACCAAAATTGGGGAGGGTGAAGGTGGCGGAGTAGTAATCCGAGCCGAGGCTTCCCTCGGCGTACTTTTGGCACACTGCCTTGGAAGAATGACAAAGGAATCACAGACCACAGTATTAACCTTCCAGGAGTAACGAACAGCACGTCCGATCAGTTCGGACTGTACAGAAGAAAAAAGGACATACGGTCGCTCACAACACTTTTATTGAGGAGGGGTGCGCAGGAGGATGCAGGCTGGGCTGCGTGGCTGATGGGCTCTATAACTTTAATCTCTAGAGTAACAGCATTGGAGAAGGAGAATGCTAAAATTCCAGGTCATTATTATTTTTGTTGGCATATAGAAACACACTTAAATTATTTTAATGGAAAACAAGCCAGTATAATAGACAACTAGCCACTGGAACAAAATTCCGAAATCAGTTATCACCCGACACCATGTTCAGATGAGTGCTGTGACAAACGGCGTTGTTGGTACAAGGTTGCCTTGTGAGCAGTCGATCGTCAATCAATCGTGTACGCTGCGCGTTTTTATACAAAATTTGGCAGCAAACACGTTGTGCGCCCATATTTTCATGCTCTGTTGGATTTATGTTATTTATTTTGTAAACGTGCAAGACGATGGTATCTTATTGTAAAATTCAACCGCCAAATCCATCACCATAAAGATGGAAACTAAACGCACCGCAAAATTGCGCTTAGTATTATAGCGGTAATTACTCGTCGTTAACAATTGGAAAAAAAATCGGAAGTTTTCAAATGGATTGGAGAAATAGATTAGAAGTACAATACATTCAGCAGGACATTATTAATAGGATTTACTTTGGAATTCGTATATATATACTGAATATGAGGTGAAATTCTTTCACAGACTGTTCGTGAATGCTCTTGCACAGAACGCTGTCTTCAGTACTAATATGGACCAGCATTAACCATGTAGGATTTGTCAGTGTATGGAACATGTATTCAAGAATTCATTTAATAGGAATGCTGTGCGGTTTGCTACTTCGAAGCACTGAAAACATTATTAAAAATTATTCTGAAACTCTACTTCGAAAGTTAACCAACGAATTTGCGTTGTTGTTCGTAATTTTCGCAGACACTCTCCAATTTGGTGTGGAATAACGCCGTCTGTCTTCGTCAGCCTTCTCTATTCGTCGTTAATTTACTACTTGGCCTACATCAGATTGAACGTTGCATCTTTTTGAATTTTTCTCGTCTGACCACTGATCTTTATGGTCGCGAGCGGCATGAGAGTGGTCACGCATTCCACCATCGATCAGCTCCAGCAGCAAGCTGGGACAATTCAGTTGTGCGTCACCGTCAGTACCGTCCGTGTGCTGCTTGCTTTCTCGTCTGCCGATCTGGACGGATTGGCCTCCCCTTCAGTTATCAACCACTTCCAGGACGCCACCAATATTTTCGGCTGGGCCTTCGGGATGCACCGCTTGTTAACTCCAAGCTGCAGCCAGCGCTCTCTATGAAAGGATCCCTGCTATCGCCTGTTTGTTTCAAACATTTCAACCCGGCACTGCAGAGCAATATATTGAAACAAAGACAATGTTTCCAGCCAACCACACGAAGGCAGGATTTCTTCTACTACCTCCACAGGACATTCAGCCTTCGCCAAAGTAACAGGCGTTATGTTTCACCGGTGCATTGCCTTCTCTTGTTCGGCATCCGACGATCACCTGCCATGCCTTTGTGAGGTCCTACCTCGAAGTCTGTCTACTCTGTGCACTGGCTTTGTCTAGCTTTTAATTTCAGCCACTATTGCTCGGATTGCTTCGGCCTTAACGCCTGGCTGTTCGGCTGCTTCCAAACAGATTTTGATCCCTTGTTTTCGGGTTACCACTTAGCCTGTCATTCCCACTCCTGTCCTGAACTACCTTCGTTCACCCCTGGCTTCGGTCTTCGCCAAGCACATTCACCCTTCGTCCGTCGATACCTCCCCTTCCCGTCAGACAAGGGGGGAAGGGCTGTCTCTCCCTAGTACAGCAACCCAGTTTCTTGACGACAGCAGCCGTTCCTTAGGAACAGGCCTCCCGCATCACCAGTTCAGTTGTCCAGGTTTCACCCAAACCGGATCTACAACAACCAGTGACGTCAAAAGTCCCGTTGGGGTCTCACTGCGAGTCGATCCATGACCTACCTCTTCTCATGGTCTGAAGTTTTCCTCACTAACCTCTTCCAGGAAGACGTGGAAGGCTCCACCATTTTCGTCTATCAATCCGCCCTTAACTTCATGTTCAGACTGCTGCCAACTTTTTCCTTTCTTGACAAATTTTGCATTTCAACTCTGATCATATCCCTCAAGAGCGAACCGGCTATCATTCGCAGGTTGTTCTGGACAGGACCTCTCCACCATTCTACACTTCGCTTTACGAACCACTCTCATCCTATTACCTCGGACGTCTAACCTGCAAATTGGTCCTCTTCATCTCCCTTGCAGTTAGCATTCGCTGTAGCAGGATACTGGCCTTGTCCTTTGCCCTGACTGACTGTTCCTCAACCTTGTGAAGGGCCCTTCCTTTCGCCGTTCCACTCTTCCCACACCCTAAGGGATACGTCGGCGCATCTTCTTGGTCCTGTTCACACCCGATGAGATTCTCTGCGGAGGACAAGCGGCAGACTTTTGTGAGGTTGCACCGTACACTTCCTTCTTTCGTATAACTCTATGGGGAACCGTATAAACCATCTGTTTGCTTGATCACAATGTGGATAGGACCGATCATTCTAAACCATTACAAGGCCTTTGACATCAACTGTGCCACCTGGAACATCCAAGTCGCCACCCACGATCTTGCAACCATTTCCACGTCGTGGGCCTTCCGCATACCTTTCCCGTCTCCGAGATCCTCGGAGCTGCGTCACGAAGAATCACTTTTGTTTTCATTTCCTTTCGGAACATGTATTCACAGTCCAATGAATGTTATCGTCTGGGACTTTTCATCACTGATTGACGTGTTCTTAAACCCCTTACGCAATTACAATCGTCTCTATCAACTGTAACTCTCACCAATGATCTGCTTTGCGAAGTTAATAACTTTTGGGGGGAGCCAGCTTGCAACCCTAGGGAACCCGTCAGGTGGTGCCCTCCACCATTTTGACGAGGTCTACTGGAATGCTAAAATTCCAGGTAATTTACATTTTCGTTGGCAATACCAGAGGCACCAGGTTGATTTTGATTTCTATTGCCTTACTGAAAACATTCATTACCTTCATCCGCCCTACCTCCCCTCCGTGTCACTGCCTGGACACTATAGAGGAATAAAAGATGACATACAACGCTTTTATAGAGGAGGGGGATGCGCAGGAGAATTGCGCACTGGGCTGTTGGGCTGGCAGGCTCTGTAACTTTAATCATTGGAGAAGGTGAATGCTAAAATTTCGCATAATTTGTATTTTTGGTTACACAATATAAACCAAAATCAACCAGGTGCCCTTGGTATTTTGATGTTTTCATGTTATAACATACCCTTTTCGCGGTCAATTTTGCACTATTTTTTGGAATTTGTGGCATTTACCAAATTTTGCAAAAATTAAGTGGGTTTTTTTTCTGTGTATAGTGATTGTTTACCTATCACTTCAAGAATAATTTTTATAATGCTTTTAGTAAATTGTTGAAAAACCTAAGTACACAACGCCACACCAATGAACAACATACTTGTAAACTTAAATTTTTGGTGGATTAAGTACGGCGTCCACCTTCTTCGGAAGTTTCACTGCCAAATGATACGTCCGTTACATAGCGTCGTCTGCTTTTGAATATGCCGCATCAGTATCGGCACCACTGATTGTTATGGCGCGTTCAAACTGTGATCTCCATTGTCATCCAAGTTTCTTGGCAAGGTCAGGTCTCACCACTCGATCGGTGCTGGGGGTGCAATGTTCACACCACAGTAAATCTACACACCGATTGCCGGTTTTCTCTGTTTAGTTAATTGTTGTGAAATTTGTGATTTCGCAAAATCGCAGCAATTACATGACATTACAAATTGTGCATGTTAGCGAAATAGCTGGTAAAAATTAAAGTAATAAACATGCTATGGTTGCAACGCAACATCAAAAAGTTCACGTAAAAGTCCGTTACAGGCGGAGTTTCAGTGGCTGATATAAACTGCCACTTTCTTCAGGCCAAGTTTCGGAAAACTTACAAGCAACTGTACAAACGTTCACAAATTTGAATTCAGCGCATGATCTCAGTGGGACTTGCTCAAACCCATACTTGGGGAGCTCATGGTGTTAACGGTGCTGCCCTCTCCCTTTCCTTACTACATCACAGGAAGAGGGCAGCACTGTCAACACTGAGAGCTTGCACAGCTTACAGTGCCCAAGCAAGACCTTAGCAAACCCCACTGAAATTGTGCACTGAATTCAAATTTGTGAACGTTTGTACATTTGCTTGCAAGTTTTCCGAGGCTTGGCCGGAAGATGGTGGCAGATATCGGCCACTAAGAATTAGCTCGTAATTAACTTTTGATTGCCATCGAAAACATGCATTACCTGATATTCCTTTATATCAGTTCCTTACTATTGAAGGCTAAATCCCTAGTGATGAAAAGTCGGCTTCCCTGCCATGCTCTTACCCCCCACCCCTCCCCTTACCGCCCGTGCCTCTATATAAAGCGCCTGAATCAAGTTGGCCTCTTTGTTTTTCCTAGGGCACCACGGCGAGTGGTTCTCTCTCCAGCTCTCCCGATCTTTCTACAACATTCTGGTTGTTACCTGGTTCTCCGGTCGCCAGTCTGCTGGTCTCCTGGACGCCAAATGGAGTTTCTGGTCATCCTAATAGGAGTTCTTGATTCTGATTCTTCTTCTGTCCGGCGTCCGGTTTCTTCTCCAACCAGTCATCACCCCCCTCATCTCTGGTCGTCCGTCCAGACGCAACCTCCGGTCCCTTCGGGGACCACCTTCTCCTACAAAGACAGCTTGGCATCGTGCCCATGGCCACCTCGCCTGTCACGAGCATCTCTGCCTCGACGAACCGGTCGTCCACCATTTGTCAAGCCTTCTCGGATCTTTCTGAACAGAGAGCAGATCCTCATTTTCTCACTACCGACCTCTCTGCGACGCTTTCTGGACTCCTACTGAGGTCGCCAGCAAGCAGACATGTCCCCTCGACGGCCACTCTCTCAACGATGGTCACCTCTTCTACTACTATTATTGCTGCTATGGTCGCCGGACTCTGTCGTCCCTTGCAGCCTGTCACCGCTAGGTTACTGTTACCCTTTCCTTGGTTCCTTATGACGTGTTTGATATCAATTCCAACCGAGACTGCTTCAGCGTGCATTCCTTCGGTTCCTCCGACTGACTGCTGTTTCCCGGGGCCGTCTTCAGCTAGGCCCGATGTCTTGGCCGAACCCTACGTCTCCCGGTCGCTGACCCCATGCTCGCCTTGTCATCTGTGTGCTGAGCTAGCGTTAACTTCGAATATCCCACAGCATCATCTCCCAGCCCCGGACCGTATGCTGTGATGCCTTGCTCAAGATCTCCTGACTTCTTGTCGCTCACTCCTCGGTCACTGGCAATGGTCTCCGGGCTCCAGATCACGATTTCCGGCATTTCACTCACCTCTGGTCACCCGTTCCCCCCTTCCCTCCACAAGTCGGGACCCACAGTAACCGGCTGGACCATCATGCACGGATTGTTTAACTCCACCTTCTTTGGATTACTGCTCGCTGCAGGCCCTGTCGCCTTCCCAGGACTAATTTGTTTTCACTCCCCCGACTGGCCGCAAGCAGCGACCACGGGGTTTTTCATCTTGGTGCTCCATTGTCTGTTCTTAGTAAAGTTTCTCACTATGAGACAATAAAAAAACAAAAAATACAAGACAACCGTGAAGAACACTCTACAGCATAAACTACGGTTTCATGCCGACGTATGATGTCCGTACGGCGCACTCAGTCAATGGGCGGACTGCCTTCCACTGAAGTAAGCCAGCCCATCTTCTCTTCTGTCCTAATGGCTTCCCTTCTTCTCAGATGCACGAGGACCACCTCGTTCGAACGCGGCCACCGCACGGTCGGCTTGCCAGTTTTCTACCGAATGACATTAGCCTCCAGTTGTCCGAAGGGAATTCTCCCTTCCGGTCAACACAGCTACGAAGCAGGAACAGGTTCCTCGCCCTTCATCCGGATGATCATCTCCGGTTGCCACTGTTCCCATGCCGAGACAGGGAACGGAACACTGTCCGTCCAACGGACCGTGCGTTTTGACAACATTCCGGTCTGCCCCTCGGCATAGTCGGTAGGTTCTTCTTCTTTCAAGCCCAATATGGAGACTGTCCGTCACATCATCATGGTACGATCGTCTTGCCATCCCCTACCGTTCTTCGACGCAGGTCCCCGGTCACCCACGGTAACTGCTTGCGGCCATGGAAGCCCAGTCAAGTCAATTGATCCTCCTGTTTTGTCGACCCTCTCCACACGCGGTCCCTCCTCCTGCATCTACAGCTGCATGGGTACACGCGTCCCAAATATTTAAAAACGGGGGGGGGGGGGAGATAGGGAAGGGGGCCACCAGCACCTTCTTCCCTCACAGCTCCATATAAGGCATTGCTATTCAGTATCGGACCACACCACAACCAGGCTACAGACTATTCCTGTCCTCCAACACGTCGACAACTTTTCGGTCGCCTTGACCGGCTGTCTTCTTTCCGTCACCAGTCATCCGGCCTTCTTTACGATCAGGTTTTGGACCGCGGTAGCCCCTAGCACTGTTGGTTCCCCGGGACGCCAGTTAATGTTTCCTCTCGCCACCGCTAGGTGGTACAGGCTGTCCTTCACCGTTTTCCGCGCTTTTGGCAATCACTCTTTCAGTTGCGCCCTATGAATCTGTTTCCTCCGGTGTTCCAGTCGTCACCTTGTTTGTGATATCCCCAATCATGGTACTACGACACCTCAAGAAGCGGATCCTTTTCCGAATTTGGAAGTTCCATCTGCTGACACTTCGGCCCCTGATCGCTGGACATGTTGGCCCTTTCCCGATCCCATCAAATTCTCGTGCCTCTAGTTCACGGGTACCAAGAGCCACCTGGACCCTCACCCATGCTGCCAATTCCAATGAACGTGCAATTCGTTTACCAGAAAGTGCAGTGTTTGTGCGCGCCTTTCCAAGAACGAGTGGCTCCAAATCCTCCATTGTCATGCTAAGTATCGATGACTCTCGACACAAAGGTCTAAACAAATAGCTTTCTCCAGTGATAGCTCCGATTCATCTTGCACCCCGTCTGGTACCGTTTCTAAGAAGCCGCGAAGGGTTGCTTTTCCTCGTCGCATCCTGCATCCAACTCCATACCTCCGGTAGTTCCTCTGCCACTAGAAGAGCCGGCCGTTTCTCAGTCGCCTCCAAACGATGCTTCAAATCAACAGTGGGCTTGAAGACTAAGAATAAATCTTCCACGACTGACTCCAAACCTGCCCATTCACCGGTTCCTTCTCCCGTCCTTCTGCGGACCTCCACACAGTCGGTCGCTCCCGACATACGATTGCATCTCCCAACTACGGACGCAATCCGCTCGTTGTTGTTACGAAGGTTCCAGTTGTCACCATCGAAGCCATCGACTTTCTGCAAAATTCTAACTCCACCCTGGCTCCCGAAACCTCCGGGTGACTTCATGCCACCAACATTCTCATGAAGGAGAAGTTTAAATGGCTTTCGCCCTTACCGCCGACCCCGCCATGGCGATAACAACATTGCTCTTGATCTAAAACCCGCTGACCGCTACACGGTCGCCAACTTCAAGGACATCGGTACCGTCGTCGTCTTCTTCTTCGACGGCCCAGCCAGGGCCCAGCACACAGCAGGCATTGTACTTCCTCGTTACCCCGCCGCTCGGAGTCTGCCTTAAACAGAGGGTGTCAACGAAATCTCCCGTCCCATCCCGCCCTACTAAGCCATCTACAGGCTGTCTCCGTTTCCGCAACAGACCACGACCCTGTCTCCTCCACGACAGCATCTGCAATGACCCAGACAGCCGAATTCGCGGTCGCCTCCTGGTCGTCGTCCGCATCCTCATCGGATCTCCATCAACTGTTGGCTTATATCTGGCAGTTCGACGATGCGGCCACATTCGTCCCCGTCTTCACAGGACTTGTTCAGTGTTTGGACGTGTCTACCCGGAACTTGCCATGTGTGGACTGTCGCATTCAGGCAAAGGGTTCTCAGCCCTACCCTAGTCATGTCCTCCTCTCCACCGGGGAATCCTTCACTTACTATGGGACTTCTCACACCGCTTAAAATGTTTTTTTCATCGGACTATCGGCAGTTTTCTACCCTTGTTAAACCAAAAGTTAAACAAACGACTGCGATACCAACGACGAAGAAACGTCTTCATCCTCGACTCCTCGCCGTTTTTCCAGTCACCAGTCGCCTCCTTCACTCCAATCGGTCGCTTTCTTTCCTTGGTTCCCCGGCTGCCTGCTCCGCGGTACAGGCTTTCTGCACTCTTCCTTACACTACAGAGTGGGCCACAAAAAACTGACGACTCAACATTTTTCAAGTCCAACCTTTCTAGTTAGCACCCGTCAGAACCAGGAGTGGACAGAAATCTTCCATTTCAATAGCTTTCATTTCTGCCCTATCCTGGTTCCGAGGGGTGGTGACTAGAAATGTTGGACTTAAAAAAATGTGGGTTGTCAGTTTTTTGTGGACCACCCTGTATAAATATTAGTCATCCTAGTGTGCACAGATAACTCTATCACAGATCGACCCCCCCCCCTACCCCCGTTCCCACCGACGTATGACAGGACATTCCTCCCCTTTATGGAGCCATCTCTTCAATCATACCACACACAGTTCCGATGAAGAACTCACCCTCCGGATCAGTGTCACCTTGTTTACCGGCGTCCATTCCACAACTGCCTGCAGTCGACGCCTCTGTACTACTTGAACCTCATCCTCAGGTCATCGGCTGCCGCCATTACCATCTTACCGTTCAAGACACTCCATTAAGGTAAAGAGAATTTTGTCATGTTGCATGCCTTACTTTTTTCATTTACCTTGCCCAGAATACGGTTGCTGTCCATGCTTCCTCAATTAAAAAAAAATTAACGGCCAGCGCCTATGCGGACCCCGCTCTTTTATCTCCAGAACCTCTCCTCACCAAGCTTCGCGCTGATTAGGAAGGGGGGATTCCCGGTCGCCCGACTTCCATGATCATCGGCATGGATAGCTTCCGGTTCACGGGGTTGTTCTTACTCCGGGGTAGCCTGCCTTGGCGTCCACCTCCACAGGACAAGGTCTGCTATAATGGCAAATCAGGTAATGGATGTTTTCGACGGCAATAAAAACTTAGAAATACCAGGGTACAGCCTAGTTGATTTCTGTTTTTATTGCCTAACCGAAAATATGCATTACCCTCACCCGCCCGGCCTCCCCTCTCAGTCGCCAAGGTAGAAAAAATAAAGCCAGCTCGATTCAGGCGCTTTATATAGAGGCACGCGTGCATGCGTGGAAGGGAACTACGAGCACGGCAGGGAAGCCAACTTTTCATCGCTAGGGATTGAGCCTTCAATAGGAAGTAACTGCTATAAAGGAAAATCAGGTAATGTACGTTTTCGGTTAGGCAACAAAAACCTAAATCAACCAGGACGTACCCTGCTATTTCTAAGTTTAAAGCAAAGTGTTTGGTGATGCGTTGACTGTGAATGTTAAGTAGACGAAGTAGTTTATACCATTTGAAAATTTGAGTGTGCCATCATCACTCTTAATCTGTTAAAGTGCCATCTTGAAACTAGGTGGACGCTTCAAAATTTTGCTTATCCAGTTTTCTTCAAATTTAGAATGTAGACGAACTAGTTGCATCAAATTAAAATGGGGAATGAACTACGGTCAATAAAAATCTGGGTGCCATCTTGAAGTTAGGCTGCCATTTTTGGAATTATGCTTATTATCCAATTTTATTCAAATTTAGAGCCGAATTAAAATGGGGGGAGTGTTCCACTGCGTCAAAACACCAGCTGGCAGTGGCTACTTTGGTTAGCAGACGAATCTCAAGAAAACAAACACAATATCACAAATAAGAAATACTGTTCTTGGATTTTCTGTGGAAAATTGAATACGGGGATATAAAGATGTAATTAAACACTTTCAGAAACTTTGTCCACCTTCTTCAGAAGGTAAATGCAAAAAAAATGCAGAGATTACATAAATTCTTGATAATATTCAGAATTTGAAACTGTCGCCATGCCTGGTATAATTTATAATAAAATTGATCTGAAACATCAAACTACTGCAAATTCACAATTTGTATGGGCCATAAGGGCCGTAACTTGCATTTAAGTCACAAAATAGGTAGAGAAAAGAAGAAAAAAAAAGTTTTCAAAAAGTATGGAAAATGGTTTATGAAGATGTGTGCAATCCCCGAGTTAAGAAAGCAGTGTCATGTCTGTTGATTTTCTCTGCAGGATACGTGTGCAATGAACTGTATGGAAAAATATCTGAAGATGAACCAAAGGGTGGCGCAACGCTTTCAAGACTTCCAGTTGCAGCAAAATGAAGCCGCTGTGGTAGCAGCTCAGAAAGCAGGAACATTCAGTCGATAGCATTTTTTAGGTGTATAAGGTTTATGGACTTAAATTTTTGGATATGGGCTCTCTTTTGTCATCGCAGAGAGTTGTTTGACTGAGCAGCAAACTTTATTTATTTAGTGTGGTAGGCCTATCACATTTAAGAAGAAAAATATTTGTTGGTCATTCACAGGCTTATGGGGAGTGAATTAATTGCAATTTTAAGTATTGTGATTGCTTATTGCGTGTAAGATGACGACGTATTGAAAGCTCTTAGAGTGTATGAAACTCCCAGGTGTAAATGTGGATGTTCAAATGGTTGAATTTTATTCTCTAGAACCATTGTCCACATGTAGTGCTTGTAGTTGGTGTACTTGTGTACAATTTCAAACCTTAAGAAAGTTGTGCACAAATTAAAATTTAGTTTTTACATTTTGCAGGTGTTAGAGCTTAAATATTCTTTTCGATAGTGTAATCATTAACTATTAAGTGCATGGTTAGTACAGTCTACACTAGTGACAATGAACCTCAAGGGACAGAAGAAAAAGATTCTTTATTTAAAAAAACCCTTCCGAGTATACGCACAAAAAAAATAGTTTGTTTGATAAAAATTGTTCTGGAACACACTTATAAATGATATGCAGATTAGGTGGTTTTAGGTTTCATCAACATTAGCATAGTATGCATTATTCACAGGAATTTTATGAAATGAGTTTTATTCATTATCAGCTGGTATGGTTTTTGAAATTGTAATTAAAAATGGGACAAATTTGTTTGAATTTGCTTTTATCCATGATGCCTAAACCAAGATTAATCACGCACATCAATTAAGTCCACAGCCATCTGCAACCACTGGTGTCTATTCATACAAGCAACGCTCATATTAAAAACATTGTTGGTTTGTTAGTGGCATTTTTTTTATGCCCATTTGGGTTCCTTTTCTCCTTTTGAGAATGAAATCTTATCTAAAAGGAAATACTCACTCGTTAGCTTATTAACCAATGCTGCGAGCAACAAATGTGTTATGTTCCAAATTGAACGATCAACCAACCATATCAAATTATTTGTACCAGTTAGATTCTAGGTTAATTGCGCAAGCTTTTAAACCATGGCTAGTGTTAAACCACACACGATAATGAACTGCCAAGTTGCTATGCAGCATTTTTCTTTCGTCTGTGGGGCAGTGCGTTTTATCATAGGATGCCATACCTAATAAACTGTCTTCTTCATTTGTCTGTGAAGACGAAAATTCCTGACATAGTTTAAACTATTTTATAAGGCTGGGCTGATACCGATACCGATATTTGCAGTATTGGGATCGCCAGGTAAAACCCTCATAAATCGGTAATAAACCAAATCGAAGATATTTTCACTTCTCGTCGACCAAATTTGACATTTGAATACACCAGTTTGAAGGTTTTTTCGCCAGCTTTCCAACGGTCCAAACTTCAGCAGCAGCATTCTCTTACTGTTAAGAAGTTACAAGGCATAATGTTAAAATTTTAATGGGATTTTGTGTTTTTAAATGATTTTAGCTATGCAATATTATTTTAAACCAATATTTAAAAAAAATAATTCTATTTATTTATGCCAATGCTTTGTTTATGCAATGATTTCAAAAGTAATTTTTTTTTTTATAAAGACATACTTCCGTATTACATTTTTCCATCAGTTGGGAACTTGCATCAGTTATTGGGGATTTGGTATTCGTAACAAAGTTGATCGTCTTAGCTTTACTAATAAGTTTAATGTGGTAACAATGGAAAAAATGTGAATTCAGTAGTACTACAGTACTAGATGTAATAACTAAAGAAAACCTTAATTTATGTAGAAACACACACTTATGTCTGGTTAAATATAAATCTACACAAATTGTTTTCTTTATTAGGGACTCTTTTATCAATTTGTTATATTTATTTGAAATAACCGCAACACCCCAAGGAGCAATTAAGCCATTAAAAAGAAAAAGAAAAAAAGATCGGTGTCAGCAGATTGAAATCGGATCGGTAAAAAGTGGTATCGGCACAGCCTTACTATTTTAAAATGTCAAATTGCCGAGTTCGACTTTGTTTTCAGCAAATTTGTTAGATCGTTCCATGTTTTTCACGATATCAAACACAGAATACTGTGCAGTATACACACATTTTCGGTTGAGTTGAAGGGTTTGTCAAGGCTCTTCCTGCAACCTTCTTCAGGTGTCAGTAGATCGTGTGTTTCTTCCGACTACATCACTGCTGCTCTGCTTGCCAAGCATTTAAATCTTGCCTCTCGCATAGCCCTCTGTATTTGCAAGACTGCGCGCTCCACTTAAGAGGAGTTCCTTCACATTTTTGCACATCAGGCAAGAGCTTGGATGTTCACGAGTATTTTTTGGTGTCCCAGGTGTGCTTGAATTGCCAGTGATTTCAAGCCTCTTTAGGTAGCGATCTCTCGTCAAATTTAAAACGTGCAGGATTTGGGTGCCTTGCCAAGGTATGCGGTGCCCTGTGTCCCATGTGGTGTATTGCGTCATCGTTTTCTTCCTTTTTGCTTCTCACGTCTGCGATATGCTGCCAAACCGTTTTTGACCTTTTCTAGTCACTCCTGTAAAAACGGCATCACAACCTCCACATGGCATGCTGTATACTCCTCCCCTCTTTTTAATCTTCGGCAGCTGGTTGCGGAGGGTAACTGGCAGTTGGTTGAGGAAGGCAACTAGTTGGTAGTAAAAAAATTAGCAGGTTGCCGCGGAAGGCAACTATCTGGTAGTAAAATACTAGCAGCTAGTTGCAGCGGAAAACTTAACTGGTAGTAAATAACTAGCAGCTGGTTGCAGAAAGCAACATTTTCTACCCAAAAAAATGTGTCTTTATTGCCAAAACATTTTAACCTGGTAATTTTAGCATTACATTCCTCGAATGTGATGTTCCCCTGGAGGTTTCTTCCGGTTTGTAGACGCCTGCTTGCATAGCCCACCGCGCATGCGCGGCTCGGTCCTTCCATATAAAAGCGACAGCGCGCACGCCATCGGTATTCATTTTCCTCCAGAGGTGTCTCCACGCTACCTCGCTCCCCGGTTCCCTGACTGTCGTTTGGAAAATTGGATATCCCCGAAGATGGACAACGCTTTGGAAGCCCACTCTTCGTCCGCCGCTCGTCCTCGTGCTTTTGCTCACTTTGATCTTGGCAGCCGTTGGGCATCCGCCCTCGACCTCGCCGCACCTACCCGCACATCACCTGCCGATGCCATGCCTGATGTCGCATCGCCTGACTCTCCACTCCTCCCGGGCCAGCGCTCGCCGCACTGGATCTGTCGTCGCTTCGACAAGACCTTCAAGTTGCCAAAGACTCCTACCGGGCCGCCAAGCGTAACCTCCGCCGGGCGACACTCGCCCATTCTCCGGACCAAAACTCGCCGCTCGACCTGTCGCCCAACTCTTCCCGGATAGGCCTAAGCGTCAGCCACAGTGTCGTACGAGAAATCGTACATGACACTGTCCGCCACCTACAGGTCAATCCGATCCCGCCTCCCTCCTGCACATCATCGGTACGGAAGGCCCGCACCCAGGACTGGGTTGCATCCACCTCTAGCCATGAAGGGCACAGGCGTGCCGCTCCCCCCCCCCCCCTCCCCTCCCTCGGCACCCAAGCGCAAGCCGGACGACACACTGTCGTCGCACCACCCGCTGTCGCCCGCCCCTACTGCCGAGAAACCATCAGGTTCCCGGACGACACTCCTGACGAAGCCATCCTGTCGCTCGCAGCTCTTCTAAAGACTGTCGAGCAGACGGTCCCGGACTGCTTCCTGTTCAATCCCTCAAAGGCACCGGACGCTCCCGTCATCAGCCGTGGCCTAACGACAGGCCTTGGATTCGCCTCCAGAGACAAGGACGCCAAGCCCCGCTGCCTCCTGGGTCAGTCTACGACACTCCTAACGTGTCTACTCCGCAACGAAGGCTCATTCTAGGCAAAGGCGATCCCCTCCTTCTCGACACGGAACCCCCGATGCCACGTCCTGGCCGTGAAAACGACTTCTTCAGATCCTTTGGTGACTGTGCCACTAACCCCCGCAATTTCGAAACCTACCCGTAATGCGAATTCATTTGCAGCGAAATCAAGATGGACTTCGGCACTTCGATATCCATACCCAAGAAGGCCGACATTCCAACCTTAGTGCTGTACGAAAACGACAAATGTCTACGATTAAGCCTACGGGCGGCCTCCCAAGCTGACGTCCTACACACGGCTATTAACGCCCTATGAGGGAAGCTGTCGTCCGACAATCCTCCGGAAGAGCTCAAGAACTTGCCGTCCCTGATTTCCCAACTCTTCCAAAAGGCCAACTTTGCCACCTACCACGCCATGAACTAGGCGACAAGAGCACTGTTCAACAACACTCTCCTCCTTCGCGACATCGCCCTGTCATCGGCAAACAACCTACACTTCTCCACACAACATGGTCTGAGAGACCAACCGATCCACGAGTCTGAGACTCTTTTTCGGGGACAGATCCCGACACTCGCTACTCGTCTTGATGTCTCAAAGAAACCAAGGCCGCAAAAGCAATCCATGCCCTCAAACCGCCCGTTCTCGTGGAACAGACAAGCCAACCCCGCCCCGCCTACGACTGGCACAAGAACACGGCATCATCCTCTAGCCGCCCGGACGACACTGCCGCTCCTCAACAATGAAGCCAGCAGCCCTTTCGTTCCGACGCTCCTCGCTCCCGCCCCGGCCAACGCTCCCAACAGAAGCGCACCGCTACCCCCGACCGAAGGAGCCGATTCTCACCCCCTGGGGGTAGAAGAATGCAACGTAAAAATCAACAATAACGCCCTGCACCTTGCTGGCCTCCCGGTCGGGGCCAGATTACGCTATTTTCTCCCGGCCTGAAATTAACCACCAACCTGGAAATCCTGTCGATAATAAAACACGGCTTTCATCCGACATTCCTACACCAACCGCCGCTGTCGCCATCCCCTCCATGGGACTTCTCGCCCCAAACGACAGCTTCCCTGTCGCACGAAGTTTCGGAGTTGCTACGGAAGAATGCGGTACGGCAACTCCACAACCCAGGCCCGGGTTTCTACAGCTCGATCTTCACCCGCCCAAAGAAATCAGGAGGTCTACGCCTAATTTTCCACATGAAACCCCTCAACAAGTTCATCCAAGATGGAGACCCTAGACTCCATCCGCCAATCATTCATGCAGGGCGATTAGATAGTCACCATTGATCTGGAAGACGCTTACCTTCACATCCCCCTTCATTCAGCAATCACCCACTACTTTCGTTTCATGTACGACCAGAAAATCTTCGAATTCCGCTGCCTCCCCTTCGGCCTAAACGCAGCCCCAAGGATTTTCACCCTAGTCCTAAAACCAATCTTGGCGAACTTTCACCAGCACCAAATACAAGCCAATGCCTATCTCGACGACTGGGCTCTCAACAACTCAGACAAGTCCCGGTTGGAACTCAACAAGGACAAAACCAACTTGCTAAACAGCCTGGGGTTTGGCATAAACCTAGCAAAGTCACGACTCCTTCCAAAACAAGTCTTTGCGTTCCTCGGAGCTTCATTCGACCTACGTTCGGCATCAATCTCCCGTCTCCAGAACGCATAGAGGATCTCCTACATCACATCCGACTCTTCCGCCTCCAACCAAGTTTCTCCGCCCGGGAACTGAACTCCCTCATCGGAAAAATGGACGCAATGGCCAACCTGGTCCCTTACGGGCGGTGGATGGTAAGACCATTCCATCACTACCGGATAGACAACCACTCAATCAACCAAAACAATCCAGACAGACAGATCCCGCTCAACAAGGACTTCCCCTTCGAATCTCTCCTCTGGTGGTCCGACGTCACAAACCTGTCGAAATCCGTCCCTCTACGGGAACCACCACCCGACCACCGAATCTTCACGGATGCATCAAGCACTGGCTGGGGAGCACACCTAAACAACCAGGAAATCTCCAGATTACGGCCTGCCACCCTCAAAGACCACATCAACGGACTGGAGTTACGCGCAATCCTCCTAGCCCTCCAACACTTCCTTCCACTCATCACAAACAAGGTCATACAGATCCAGGCGGACAACACAACAGCCCTGGCCTACATCAGGAAAGAAGGCGGAACGAAATCAAGATTGTTCCACAACTTAGTGACGAGTCTTCAATCTGTGCATCCCACACAACATCACCCTCCTACCACTTCACATCCCAGGCAACAGGAATGTGATTGCAGATTCTCTCTCACGCCTGAAACCACCAGCAGGCGAATGATGCCTCAAGAAATCCATCTGCGAATCTCTCTTCAACATCTGGGACAAACCGATGCTGGACCTATTCGTCACGAGGCACAATGCCAGACTTCCCACTACATCAGCCCGATTCCGGACGACTCAGCAGTAGCAGTAGAGGCTCTCACGTTCCC
This sequence comes from Lithobius niger, assembly GCA_023313725.1. Taxonomy (NCBI): domain Eukaryota; kingdom Metazoa; phylum Arthropoda; class Chilopoda; order Lithobiomorpha; family Lithobiidae; genus Lithobius; species Lithobius niger. The sequence continues at coordinate 26,982 of JAHWFP010145704.1, forward strand.
ATGGCACAACCTGTTCGCCTACCTATTTCCACCCTTCAAACTGCTTCCACAAGTACTTCGGAAAATCAAATTAAGCCAGGGTCTATTCATCCTAATGGCCCCCCTCTGGCCGTCTGCAGCCTGGTTCCCACTCCTCCTAAACCTAACAGTCGACACTCCAAGAAGTCTCCCTCTTCTACCAGATCTTCTGTCACAACAAAAGGGAACAAAACTACACCCGAACCCTCCACTCCTAAACTTGCACGGGTGGCTACTATCATCAAACTCCTCCAAAAGGCTGGCATTCATCAAGAAGAGGCTGAACGCATCGCATCCAAAGCAACCAGAGAATCAACAAACCGCATGTATGACAGCCACTGGTCTAAGTGGATTCATTGGTGTATCGCAAAACGTACAAATCCACTCAACCCCTCTCTTTCTTCCCGAACTCCTAAGCTTCTTCGGTGACCTGTTCAACATTGACAAACTCAAAGGCTCCACCATCCTCGTCTATCGGTCTGCATTAAACTTCGTTTTCAAAGCTGCCGGTCGCACTGCCCTACTGGAGGACTACCGAATTTCTGCCTTACTACGCTCATACGAAAACGATCGACCTACCACTAGACGTTCCGTCACCGACTGGGACCTCTCCATCGTCTTACAATCACTAATGGAGAACCCCTATGAACCCATGCAAGACAGCTGACTCCACCTCATGACTCGCAAAACTGCCTTCCTCGTAACACTGGCAGCTAGTCTAAGATGCTCCGAGATTCAAGCCCTATCTGCAGACCCGGCGTACTGCATCTTAGGCCCGAATTTCTCCTCGGTCTCACTCTTCCCAAGAGCAACCATCAGAGCCAAAACTCAAAAACCATCCGAACCCTCGAAACCCATTACATTCCCTGCCCTCTCGAACTTAACTGGAAACGAACCGGAGTGCCTCCTCTGCCCAGTCAGAGCTCTTCGCTTCTACCTAGCCAGCACACAACACGAAGACATTCGGAGAGGCAGAAATCAACTCTTCCTTCCAGTGGACCTCCAAACCGGCGAAACAACAGCCGCCATGGTGTCACGCTGGATCAGGAAAACAATCGAAGCAGCTTACGACAAACACGGCTTGAGCAAGAGCATGAGAATAGCGGCGCACGAAGTAAGAGCTATCTCCACATCTTGGGCCCACCACAATGCCACACCAATCGAAGAAATCCTAGCAGCAGCATCATGGCGCCACCAATCCACCTTCACGTCCCACTACCTAAGGGACATGACGAAGGATGAATCTGGGCTACACCGGCTGGGACCGATCGTCGCAGCCAGAAGCAAGATCCATGAGGGGAGCAAGATCCATGCAGCTAGAAGCAAGACCCTCAAACAACGGTCCTTTTCAGGGCCACCAATTCCCACGAAAGAGACCAAATTCCTGTCTAGCCCAAATTGTTCTGAATAAAGTGCAAATTTTTCTCGTGCAGATAAAGAATTCATGGGGGACAGCCTGCTTACATCCCAGGGCGCTCGTACAGACGGTGCCCGCCACCAACTTTGATGAGGTCAACTGGTAATGCTAAAATTACCAGGTTAAGATGTTTTGGCAATAAAGAAAACATTTTGCCGGCCCCCAGCCTGGCCGGCTAAAAATGGTTTCTTTTAGCATAAAACATACTTAACCTTAACTCCCGCCCTGCCTCCCCTCTCGAGTCACCGCCTGACACGTCGAGAGTACAATGAATGCCGATAGCGTGCGCGCTGTCGCTTTTATATGGGAGGACCGCGCCGCGCATGCGCGGTGGGCTATGCAAGCAGGCGTCTACAAACCGGAAGAAACCTCCAGGGGAACATCACATTCGTGGAATGTAATGCTAAAATTACTAGGTTAAGTATGTTTTAGGCAAAAAGAAACCATTTTTAGCCGGCCAGGCTGGGGGCCGGCAAAATGTTCTTTTGCTATTGTCGACGAAAATGCACGTTGCCTGTAAATTTAGCATTCTTGTTTCTAAAGTGCTAACCCTGCTGTTGTCTCTGATATTGTCCTTCATCCCCGATCCGTCGGGCACCTCAGCTAAGGTGCGCCGTTCCTGTAGTGTTCTCCCTTAACGTTTTGCGTCACCGGCGTCCTCCAGCGAGGTGGGTTCCTCCTTCAATCAAAAACCATTCAACCCCTCTAAAAGACTTTCGGCCACTCACTCTTTCGGCTTCGCTTCTCGCTGCTGTGGATGGCACTGCCGATTACGCAAACTCCTCTCCGGGCCCTTGTGGACAAGTTTCTGCCACATCGGATTTTTTATGCACTCTCTTCAGTTGGAACTGCAGTGAACGAAGAGTCTTATTCTGAAAAAATGCTGGGAACTAACGATTTCTTGAAGTTTATCGAAGCTCTTTCGTTTCGTACATTCCACTGTTCCCTTAACTGCTGCAGTAAGTCCACTCGGCACGGGGCGGGAACTGACCATCTTTCGTTGAAAGAAGAAATCTATAAACTCATCGCTAGTACGGTACGTAATGTGATTGTAGTCCCGGCCTTGCTCATCTGGGTGGGGGTGGCTCCTTCGCTAGTGGAGCTCCGCTGGCCTGGCAGGCTACTAGTACAGGGAGTAGCACTACATTAGAAAGGAATTAAAGCTTGTTGATGTATTTCAATTGAACATGTCAGTTCTACCCGAAAAGACCATGTTGTACCATGTCAGTTCTACCTAATGAGCAATCATCGAGTTCGTAGACTAGCCAAAATCACACCAGTGGGACAATGACTTCATGAATGACATTTTAAAGTCTATTTATTTCGATCCGTGAGATGCTGGTAGTTTTGGAGGAGTTGTTAGGCTACACAGAACCATTAAGGCAAAGTTCATAAATTTCATTAACAGCAACTAGAGCTGGCTGGCAGGCAAGGCCAATTACATTCTTTTTAGGCCTATTAAATGTAAATTTGAACATAACTGAATTAGGGTGGGCAGAATTGGCAAAATATGAGGCATGGATTTAGCCAATGATGTTAATTTTTTATTAATTGTGATCGACATTTTTTCCAAGTAGGCATTCGTGTTGGCTCTCGAACGCAAAGACAGGTTTCAGTGAGCCGAGCCTCAACTGAAACCCATTAACTGATTTTTTGAACGCTCCTGTAAATAGGGTGTTTATATCATTACGTCACTCAAAATGAAATTATTAAATGCAGCCGTGCCAAACGCTTTATTCGGACATTACGTGCAACGCTTGGCCATTTTTGCACGCAAACAACACTAATCGTTATATAGACGTCTTACAAGACATTGTGCACGCTTTATAATCGTTCATTTCACAGAAGCATTAAAATGGAGCCAGTATAGGTGAACGATGGTAACAAGGGGGAGGTGAGGTTGCCATAGAGGACCTCGTTAGAATGGGACTGCAATCTAGGGTGTTTGACAAGGGCTACACTCCAAATTGGTCGGAGGAGATTTGTCTATTTAAAAGCAAATATTCAGTATCCCGTTTGCACATATACCGTGAGGAATTACGATAATGAGGACATTTTTGGCACATGGTACGAGCAAGAACTTCAATCCAAAAACCTGCCAGCAGTTTGTAAAGTGGAGAGCGTACTCCGTACCAGGAAATGCCAGGGGCGCACTAAATATTTTGTCAAGTTATCCTCCTTTTAGTTCTTGGCGACTGATATTGAAGGTAAAAGATGAACGATGGATTTTATTTGTGTCTTCCAAGTAATAAAGAGTTTGTATCCTTATAACTCGTTACAAAAGAATACGATTCATTTTGTATTTAAAGGGAGTTTGTACGAAGTAGCCTTCAGCCAAATCAACGTATTACGGTACGCTGAACGATTTGGCCAATGATATTAATGCAGAGAGTAAAGCAATTATACGTAATGGTTTAATGTTTTTTTTTGTAGAAGACCCTAACAAACATTCCTTCCCACGGTTGTTATTCGATAAGAGGTACAAAGCTTCGAATTAGGGTCCCAGTTGAGGAGCCCCTGCTCGGGGATAAAACGCGAGCAGGATAAAAAAAAAGAAGGCTAAACTTTTAGATTAGGGAAACCTCTACATAAACATTTGCTCTCATTCTGCCAGTCGTAGTTCCCCACCAGCCACCGTCATGAGTACATCAAGCCCATTTTCCTGCGAATGTTTGTTGATCTCCCTGGACCTGTTTTCTGTGCAACCTAAACAACTTTCCAGCAAAAAACCAAATATGAAGAGTACCAACCTTTGGCACCAGTTTCGGCGAGTCAGGAGATGAATTTTACTATACTTGCGAAAATTGCGAGACTGTAGCGGGGTCCCTTGTCTCTCGGGGCGAAACAAGGACCCGTTTACAAATTAAATTTATATTATACTAGAACTTTATACCTTATACGATTTACTGAACTAGCACACAAGTACGGTTGAACCGAAGCTCAACTGCTAAAAACGATAGATTGATTATGGCACTTAAATTCCCCGAACAATCGTGTCAATGGCTCTACTATTCAACAACACCGATCTTCGTTCAACTAATTTATTGACAAATGGATTCCAAAATAATTCCACTAATACAATTTCAAAGCTTTTGGCTACAATACACTAATCGGCCTGACACAAGAATTAGTTCAAGTTACGATGTTCTGGCTCAAACTGAATTCAACAAATCAACACAAATTTCCAAAATTAATACAGTAATTGCTTTCCGTATCAATCAACAAATGTGCAAATGTCCACTACAATTTTCTCACTAACCTGTTTTCCAAGGACTTGACCTTTGGTCTGAGACGCAGCAGGGAAGGGTCGCAGCCCGCCCGGAGCAATCTTGTCCCTTCGTGGCAACTTCTTTGATAATTTTGCAGAATTACCCGATTAATTGCCAATTCTACTTCCAAATTAATCTTTCTTTCTTTGACCAGTTAGACTAAACGCGAATTAGAACAATAAACCACTAAAGCGCTACCGAAGTTACTCGCAAAACTTCTGGCAGAAAATTGAAAATTAAGAACAAAGGATTTGATAAGTGTCCTGAAAATTACCGAAAATACGCGCAAAATACAACAAAACGCTTTAAAATTACACGCGGCCTTTTACGCTCAAGGATAACGCTAGGAAGTCGCACGCAAGACTTCAAACTACAAGATTTCAAAATAGTTTCTTATCAATGCCGAAACTCAACGCAAATCTATGATCCACTCCCGCGGCTAGGACTTAACCGGTGAAGGCGAACCAAAGTCGACGTGAACCTCAACAAAGCCTTGAAACTAACTTAAACTTTCAAAAAACCAGTTACACTACGTTAAAGCTACAAGTTACACGCAAAACTTTAGCAACTAACGTCTTCGAGGTTACGCGCAAAACCTCGGCACAACAGAAGTCACGCGCAAGACTTCGAACAAAGAAACTTTTCCACAAAGAAACAAAACGCGGAGCGAACCAAAAACTAAACTGTACTCGATGAAAACTCGGGCGAACTGCCACGATCCAACTCTCAACTCCCGAAAATCGGTGCACCTCAGCGTGTGGGCGGACCTTTTACTACGTCATTTCTACTTCATTGGCTTTTGGTCAAATTCATTCATTTTTCCATATCATTACTTTCCTAAATTTGGGCAAGAGGGTAATTATGACGTCACGATTCTCTGAAGACACTCTGACGACACAACCTTAGTCCCTACCCCTACTTGTTACATCATCAACAGATGGTCACCCATTCCTCTACTGTCTCGCCGTCTCTGGGTCTTTCCTCCCACGCAGCGTCCCAAACCAAAGTTCTGTCTTCAAATCTAATAATTTCCATAACTTGGGAACAAAAATTCACAAAAATATGACAATAACAGCATTGTTCCGCAAATAAAAACAGCTTTCCGGCAATATAAAACAATATATACTTCAGAACTTTTTTACCAAAATGGTCATGGTGTACGAGATACGGGGAAACAATTTTGCAACTTTTCCACAACTTTGCAACAGTTTTCAAACTTTTTAAACACTATTTTATACAGTAGAGTGATGATGGAACTGTGACATCGGCCTTAAAACTCTTACTTTTAATTATCTATTTTTTGTCTAATTATTTACGTTGATTACTAAGTTATTAATTTTGTATTCTTTCTGATTTATCAAACAGTTTCGAACTTGATTAGCTTTCAATCGAAACATTGATCACTATGAATGTATTGTCTACAAATTTAATTTCGTGATGTAGGCCTATGTCGCGACTTCCACAAACACATTTTTTACTCTCCAAACAAAGAACAATTAAACCATTGGGGATGTAAGCATCTATTGTATCAACTATAATCGTCCAGGATGGACTTAAACCTTTTACTTTTTTAATTTTTTCATAGGCAGCAAACACAAAAAGAAATCGTTCGAGCCTAGCTGGAGTGCGGCGCACTCATGTATTGTAGGGAAGCATGGTCGCAACCCTTTCTTGTTTACCTTTTACCATGCAATGTTTTCACAATGTTTCAAATGCTTATTACACACGTGGGACCCTCAATAAAATGTTGCGTTGTTTTCAATGATGGGCCAAACATATACCTAGTCAAGCATACACCTATTCAGGGCTGCTTCTTTTCAAATTTAAATCCTTGAACAAATAAGCCTATGCCAATATGGATTTTTTTCTGCTTTTTTACATTTTTTACGAGATGGGCCTGGGCTATGGGCCTGTCAATTTACCTTTTGATTTCTTGCACTACTATCTCTAATTGAATCTTTCACTATGTGTACGTAACTCTTTCACAAATAGACATCCACACAAATGTCAACAACACATAAGGAAACACAATGGGACTTCAAATTGCAACATAAATCTGCGATAACAGCTTCTAATTTACTCTTTTTGATTCATAATTTCGATTTAATTTTGCCGCTGTTCTTCACAAAAGAAATGAGCGCTCCAAATCTTTCCACACTGTAGCCCGTGAGGTGCTGCCAGTGGGCGCACGCGGTGGTTTCAAGAACCAATTTTGTCTGCACTTTGTCGCCTGCTTGGGGCGAGGAACTCGATACTTTCATTAGCGGGATGCGTGGGCGGGTAGGAAACTTTCCTTCCCCCAGCATCTTCTCGCCAACACAACTACTACATTTCTACTATGGACACCAAATAAAATAATTTCGTTGCGGTCAACTTAGGGCGTTGTGGCCCTTACCAATTTTACAAAGTCAATTAACAAAAGAACGATTTTTTTAGTGCTTGAACTAATTACTAATTACTACAGATTAATTACGTTTACGATTACTACTGAAATGTTATACCGGGCAAGGGCATTTTCATTTCAATCCTTTTACTACGAATTTCGTTTGCATTGAATGGGCATTGGGGTGGATCAGAATAATTTTCCCTTGAATAAAATAATTTTACTTTTCTTTTCACTGAGCACTTTTGCGTAATCAAAGCAATTTCAGTTAGGTTTTCATGAATATTTATAGGATCACGATCGAACAAGGTGAAAAATAGGGTGGAGTCATTGCTGGAAGGTTTCATGGAATTACTGTGTGCTTACTTTACGGCCATTACGGAATTATTGTGATTACTACGGGATTGTTTCGGGCTTGTTGTAACACATTGTCTTTTGGAGGAATAACTGATTGGCATAGGTTCACTATTTAGGCGATACAATTGTACTACGCTATTTTTCTTTGTTTTGACATTTTTTAACGACGGATATTGCCACTTTTTAGGATTGTACTATATGAAGGAATCTAAACTTCTGATCGCTCTCACCGCAGGTTACTACCAATTTATTAAAGGAATATTATTTACTACATTTTTTATCATAACCTGGGTGCGATGTGATAGAGCGACTCTCTGACTTTGGGATCATTATTTGCTCATGATTTACTATGGAAACTTTCTATGTAAACTCTCTATGTAACTTGGATATCGATATATGAGCAATTTTGACTTCTTGAATCATTCCGATAACACTTACCGTTTCTCTAGAGTTTACCTTCTTCACTGTTAGTCGCAACAATGCACACTTTCTCAGCAATACCTTTAACTGTTCTTTTACTCTTCTAATTTTGTGCTCCATCACCGTACTTTCTTAATCATTACTGTGTATGACATTCTAACTCACTGTAAAACCTTTTCTCTTTCTTATCTTACCTTTGACTACTGATTTCAATAATTTTGTCTAAATTATTAGTGCGATGATCCACTGATCCTTTTTGCGCATTCACTACCACAAAATTTACTACTCTACTTTGTATCTTTCAACTATACGTGATAAGACACTTCTTTAAGGATTGTCTACGGAATACATGTACGGATTACAGATTCAACACTACAAATTGAGTTTCAACTTCTACTGGGATTAGCATAACTACGTTACTTTGTTTCAACTCAACAAACATAAGTCGGCTCTGAACCTTTAAATCTTTTCGCCACTTTTTATAAGTCGATCTACTACAATGAATTTAAATAAAGGCTTAATCTTTATTTATTCTTTTTGTCTTTTGAAAGTTATCGTTTCGACTTTAAGCTTTCCACAATTAAATTTTGAATACAGTACTACACGTAGTGGCAGTTCTTATCAAGGATCAAGCTCGGCTTACAACATTTTCATACACTCGCGGCACTTACTTTTTTTTCTCTTTTATTTCTTTCGTAAATCATGTTACTCATTATCTACGTAAGTTCAAATCTCTTATGTTGTTCTGAAATAGGGAGATTGCAACTTTGCTTAAGGCTTACTATTTTACTATTTGTTTCTGATTATTTAGATTGATTTCCCTGAAAAGCTGTAAAGAGAATAATCATAATTTCTTGGTAACTTTTCGACATGATAATTTAACTTAAGCAAGATTAGGTCAATTTGGATAATTTATATCTCCCAAAGGATGTATTGATTTCAATTTTGGTTAAGTTACCTTCAGATTTACCTGAGACATTTTCATGTACAACACAACAACTTTTACATATTTCAAAATACACTTGTAAGCTATACGGCTTCTAGTTTTCTTGATGGTCTTCAGTCGTGAAGTGTTTTATTGTTTTTATTTATTTTTATTGTTCTTTTTCCTTCTCTTTTTTTTTTTTTCATTAGCACATGGCATTCTTCGTTGTCACTTATTTTCTCGATCTTCAGTTCTTTTTTGAATTTTCTTCAAGAGTTTTCTATGGATTTTACGCATTTTTGGGTTTGCGTAAAGAATTTAGTTTTTTATGCATGGAGTTTCGAATCGGCGCTAAAATTGGTCATTTGGGGCGAAAACAGTCTCTCGCTTGCCACTCCCTACTGGAGGTGATGAATGTTAGTTTCGTTTTCTTGGGATTCAGTTACTGAGAAGCTGTGAGACTCTTGGACACCAGCGTATTCGGTAGCCGCACTTGTCTCGCCACCCTCGTTCACGAAATTTATGGACTAGCAGGTGGGCCTATGGGGTTACTCTGGAAACAACTCGGCACTCACATTCCCACAGTTTTGGAAAAAGTTCACGATTCTTTGCTTTCTGGATGGAAGAAATATGCATTTTGGTTTTTTGCTTCATAAATGGACAATTCGCTCTCATGATGTAATTCACTCTAATGATGATGAAGGATAAATATTGACACACCAATCGCAACTCAAAACACAGTTTCGTATTTTTTCTTTTATGCCTTGCTCAGGGTTCCCTAATAAATTTATCTTTGCTAATTTTAACTCAGTTCGGTTTAATTCTTGCAGATGCAGATGAGCAGGACGCAATCTGATGGAGGGGGTCTCAATTAACGATTTAAGAGATCTTAGTTCATAACTTGCTGCAACTACACTTCTCTGCGTATTTCTATTGTCTCCTTAAGGGGGAATTACGATTTAGCTTTCTCACACACACAGTTCTTGAGATAAATAAGGGAAGGCGCTCCTTTGTGATTTGCATTCGCCCTCGAGCGAGGGTCTTAGTTCGACTTAGGAGCAATCTTCAGTATTACAAAGGTGGGGGTTACAGTTAATCTTCTTGTGGTTCATCTCTTGATTCTGGTTACTTAATTTCGAGTACACTTCTCTGTGTTGACTTAGAGAAGGTACACTGTTCATTCTGGATTACTAATGTTCTTAAAAAAAGGGGGGGGGGGTATATCTTGATCAGTATTCACAGCATTGTAGCATGGATAACTTTTGGTTTTCACAGTTCTGGGGCAGGAGTCACTCAAAGGATGGTATTTGCTGTCGTTCGTAGCAACAGACTTAGTTCGTTTGGTGACCATACCTCAGTCACTTTGAAATGGATGGGGCTGGGTTTATCTATCGTTTATTTCACAGTTCTGTATTAGTTGTTGGTAAGGACTTAGGATTAACGAAGGGACTGTTGAGGGATTGCTAGCACTTTTAGTTGTGACTGTTTGCTTGTGATTGTTTGCCACAAGTCTTAGTTCATTTCAAACGGAATGGTAGTGGTAGTAGGGAACCCCGGCGAAGTCATGGCTCACTCCACTGGCGTCTTCCGTGTGATCAACACTATCACAAGACATCCTAAAATATTGGATGTTCGGAAGATTACAACCGTTGACATTGTACTCTTGTACTTTTGGAACATGTTGGTACCTCAAATTCTTAATTATTAAATAGTTAATGTCAGCATATTCCACTATTTAGATAGCATGGCTGAGTCTACAGTTAAGAAATCAGAAACAGAAGTTTGTTTGTCAGGACGCAGTATTCATTGCTCTCCTACAGGTTGTCGCTTAGGATTAGTATATAAGAAAACGCTCGCATGGTAGCTCTTTCTTGTATCACTGCCTGTTGTAGCCGGAGGCTATGGAGGGTTTGCGATCTGTGTTTGCGGCCACGCACGATTGGAGTGGGTTGCATTCTTCAATCGTAGTACAGGTTAGGAATGTGACAGTCGTCCACCGGCCGTTTATTTTAATTAATATTGGATATCCAAATCGGGTGAAGACCTGACCCCCCTCTCGGAGACCCGTGCGGAGACGATATTGTTACGGTTCAATACCCGTTCTAAGAGTGGAAATCGAGTTCAACCTGAAGTTGGATTGTTAAAACTGTTAATATTTATTTTTCATTCAATATCGCCTGCGTACCAACATGGTCATGGCAAGATAACCTGGACTTCATAGCCAATATTTGGCTTGAGTTTAGTAACTGCTGGCAATTTATACAATGATTTCTTCGACTGCAAATAAATACCATGAATGTTCTACAACCAAATGAGTGCTCATTCCGAAGTAGCAGAAGTTAGACCCAGCTGATTCTTGGGTTGTAGTGTGGTGGCAGCCTATCAACGGAATATGGGGCCGCCAGCCCGCTTTATTTGCTAGGGGTGACCAAGGTCCACTTCTTTATAACTGGTGGTACAGCGGTGAAATTAAGTACCCAGTCCTTCGAGATGGCAAAACTACTCAATGCCGCTGACGTTTCTTGCCGATCGTCGTTTTAAGTCCGAATCCGGGATATGGTCCTCATCATGTCACCCTTGTTCGCTATTAACTACCGAAGATCTGCCAACCCAGCGGAATGCCCTCATGTCTTAAAGCAGATGTGTTGCAACAAATGTCTTAAAAAGAAATCGATTTTCCGACTAAGACATCAAGTAAAAAAAAACTGTTCAGTGTTCAAGAATTGTAACCATGGAATACAAGTATAAAGTAAAGAACTATAAAGAATTCTTATCTGTATTGTTTCGTTGATTTTAATTGACGACGGTGTTCAGTATCTTCTGAATCGCGGTTACAGTAACTGCTACCCAAGTACGATTTTATTAGGCAGCTAGTGCAGAGCCCAAATGTCACTTGTTGGTTAGTTGTTTGCCTTTTTGGGTGTTTAAAAACAGGGTCTTACCCCAAAATAGTATTCTTTGTTGCCAAAACATCTTAACGTGATAATTTTAGCGTTACATTCCTCGAATGTGATGTTCCCCTGGAGGTGTCTTCCGGTGCCCAGGCGCCAGCTTGCATGCCCCTACCGCGCTTGTGCGTGGCAGTACTCCCTTATAAAAGCGACAGCGTGCACGCTATTGGTATTCATTTTCCTCCAGAGGTGTCTCCACGCCACCTTGCGCCAAAGTTCCCCACTTTCGCACAGAAATTGGATTCTACCCGATGAACGCCGCCGCATCTGAAGCTCTCGCTTCTCCTGCTGCTCCCTCTCGTGCTCTTTCGTCCGCAACCAACTGCTTTCACCCTCGGCAACCGCTGGGTCTCCGCCCTCGACCTCGCCACCGTCGGCCCAATCCCTGCTGTCTCCTTCACCGAAGTACCGCCTGCAAGCACTAACGTCCTCTCGGATTCTCCCCTGCAACCAGGTCAACGCACCCCACCTGCCGATTCAATCCACTTGTCGTCTCTGCGGGCTGATTTTCAATGAGCAAAAGACATCTACCGCGACGCCAAGAAATCGCTCCTGCGCGCAACGGCTGCTTCCTGTTTGCCCGCCCGCAACTCTCCCTTGGACTTATCGTCCAACTCTTCCCGCAAAGGTCGGAGCGTCTCCCGCAGCGAGGCCTGGGACATCGTCCGTGACACCGTCCGAAAAATGCAAGACGACCCCATGCCGCCTCCCTCTTGCACGTCCTCTGTTCGACACGGCCGCACGCAAGACTGGGTTGCATCAATCTCCAGCCATGACTCTCGCAAACGTGGCTCAACATCTCCTTCGTCCACTCAGAAGAAACGAAAGTCTGCTTCTCTCTCTCGTCCGATAGTCTCTCCCGACCGGACCCCCGGCTCCCCTATCAGTTTCGGCACCCGCCGTCCCTTTTTCGTCCGGCAGAAGAATCCATTTCCCGGATGCAGCCGCTGACGAGCAGACTCTCCCACTCGCGTCACTTCGCTTTGCTTCGCTTCTGAAAACTGTCGAAGAAACAATTCCCGACTGCTTCTTTTTTAAACCTTCTCAATCGGCTGACGCTCCTGTAATTAACCTTGGCCTGAAGACAGGATTTGGGTTTGCCCTTAGGGATAAGGATTCTAAACCACGGAACCTCCTCGGCCAATCCACTACGCTACTGACTTGTCTCTTACGAAATGAAGGCTCCCTGCCCTGCAAGGGTGATCCCCTCTTCTTCGACAAAGAACCCCCACCACCTCGTCTGGGCCGTGAGAACAGCTTCTTTCGTCCGCTAGGTGATGGACCTACAAACCCAAACAACTTTGCACCTTACTCGGAATGTGACTTCCTAGGCAGCGAGGTGAAGATGGATTTCGGCACGGCTCTAACGATCCCCAAGAAGGCTGACGTCCCAACTTTCGTCCTCTACGAAAACGACAAGTGTCTTCGTCTGAGTCTACGTGCCGCTTCTCAAGCCGATGTCCTCACCACTGCGGTCAACGCTCTGTGCGAGAAATTATCTGCGGACGCAAGCCCTGAAGAGATACGCAACCTTTCATCCCTAATCACGCAACTCTTCCAAAAAGCAAGTTTCGCCACTAATTACTCCATCAACTGGGCGACCACAGCCCTTTTTAACAACACTCTCCTTCTGCGGGAGATTGCTCTTTCGTCCGCCAACAACCTAAACATTTCAACGAAACACCGGCTCCGCAACCAGCCCATCCATGAATCGGACACCCTTTTCCGAGGTCTCATCCCGGCGCTCGCCTCGCATCTTGACATCTCTAGGAAACCCAAGCCTCAAAAACATATTTCGCCTGCCAACCGTTCGTTCTTTTCAGAACAACCCAACCCTCGACCTCCGTCGGACGACTGGAACAAACCACCGGCCCCCGCACAGTCTTCCCGCTCTAACGATTCCCACTTTCAGCCGAGGAACTCGCAGCCCTTTCGGTCGGATCAGCGTCGCTCTCGTTCCGGCCAACGCAACCAGCAGAAGCGAACCGCAATTCCCGATCGACGAAGCCGCCACTCGTCGCCAGGGGGCAGAAGCTCCTTTCGCAAGAACCAACAATGACGCCTCCCGCCTTTACTGCCTTCCAGTCGGCGCAAGACTTCGCCATTTTCTCCCAGCCTGGCAGTCACTAACAAAAAACAAAGAAGTTCTTTCCATCATAAGACACGGCTTTCGTCCAACGTTCCTAACAAACCCACCACTATTAACTTCCCCGCCATGGGAATTCTCCCCACCGTCAACTCCATCTCTTTCGTTCGAAGTCACGGAACTCCTGCGGAAAGAAACGATAAAGGAATGCCGCAAGCCAGGCCCAGGCTTTTACAGCTCCATATTCACCCGACCAAAGAAGTCAGGAGGCTCCAGGTTAATTTTCAACGTTCATCCCCTCAACAAATTCATCCACAACGATCATTTCAAGACGGAAACTCTCGAATCCATCCGTATTTCATTCAAACAAAACGACTGGACAGTCTCGATCGATCTGGAAGACGCCTACCTTCACGTCCCGTTCCGTCCAGCAATCACGCACCTCTTTCGTTTCATCTACAACCAAAAGGTCTACGACCTAAACGCAGTGCCGAGAATGTTCACAATGATTCTCAAACCAATACTAGCAACCCTACACGAACACCAAATTCAAGCCAGTGCTTATTTAGACGACTGGGCCCTCAACAAACCGTCTAAACCTCCCTTCTAAACCGTTTGGGCTTCGGAATAAACCATGTAAAGTCACGCCTCTCGCCCGCTCAATCTTTCACGTTCCTCGGAGCTTCCTTCAACCTACAATCAGCTACGATCGCACCCTCTCTGGAACGTATAGAAGACCTCCTTCAACACATTCGTCTCTTTCGGTCAAATACAAGCTTCTCTCGTCGGGAATTGAACTCCCTCATTGGGAAAATGGACGCAATGGCGAACCTCATCCCCTACGGCCGTTGGATGGTCAGGCCGCTCCACCACCACCGCATGGACAATTGGACAATTAATCAAGACCTACCGGAAAAGCTAATTCCTTTCAGTCCCGACTTCCCTCTAGACTCCCTACTTTTGTGGTCGGACATCACCAACCTCATGAAGACTCAACCTCTTCACGAACCCCCACCTGATTTGCTCCTCTTTACCGACGCATCGAAAACCGGCTGGGGGGGCACATATCGGAACTCAAGAAGTCTCAGGCAAGGACCACATCAACACCCTCGAGCTCCGAGCAATCCTACTCGCCCTACAACACTTTCTCCCAAAGATCCAAAACAAAACGATACAAGTCCAGGCCGACAACACAACTGCACTGGCCTACATCAAGAAGGAAGGCGAAACGAAATCCAGATCCCTACACAACCTAACTTCAGAATCTTCAACCTTTGCATTCCACACAACATCACACTACTGCCTCTCCACATCCCAGGCAACAGGAATGTAATTGCCGACTCTCTGTCATGCCAGAAACCTCCGACGGCGAATGTTGCCTCAAGAAATCCATTTGCGAATCTCTCTTCACCATCTGGGGCACTCCAATGCTGGACCTATTCGCCACAAAGCACAATGCCAGACTTCCCCACTACACCAGCCCAATTCCGGATGAAACAGCGGTAGCAGTCGACGCCCTGACGTTTCCATGGCACAATCTATACGCCTACCTCGCCCCCCCCCCCCTTCAAGCTCCTTCCACAAGTTCTTCAAAAAATACAAGAAAGTCAGAGCTTATTCCTGCTCATAGCCCCCCCTTTGGCCATCAGCAGCGTGGTTCCCACTCCTTCTAGACCTAGTAGTCGACACTCCAAGAAGTCGACCCCTTCAACCAGATCTCCTGTCACAACAGAAAGGAACAAAACTACACCCGAACCTGGCGAACCTCAACCTACACGGATGGCTACTATCGTCAAACTCCTCGAAAAGGCAGGAATTCATCGAGAAGAGGCCGAACGCATCGCCTCAAAAGCAACCAGGGACTCCACTAACCGAATGTACGATAGCCACTGGTCAAAATGGATTCGTTGGTGTATCACAAAACATGCTAATCCAATCAACCCACCTCTACCCACCCTTCTAAAATTTTTCACAAACTTGTTCAATGTTGACAAACTCAAAGGTTCCACAATCCTGGTCTATCGCTCAGCCCTACACACTGTCTTCAAAGCCGCCAACAACACCAACTTACTTGATGACTATCGCATTTCAGACCTTCTACACTCATTCGAAAACGAAAGACCCACAGCCAGGAGGACAATAACGGACTGGGACCTATCGCTTGTTCTCCAGTCCCTAATGGAGGAACCTTACGAACCTCTACAAGACTCCTTCCATCTTATGACTCGCGAAACTGTTTTCCTCGTTACTCTAGCAGCCAGCATTCGTTGTTCTGAAATTCAAGCCCTCTCAGCAGACCCAGCATACTGCATTTTCGGCCCCAACTTCTCCTCTGTCACACTTTATCCAAGGTCAACATTCAGAGCAAAGACACAAAAACCTTCTGAACCTCCGAAACCAATCACTTTTCCGGTCCTGTCCACTTTAGTAGGAAACGAACCCGAACGCCTTCTTTGTCCAGTCAGAGCATTACGGTACTATTTAGCCCGGACACGTCATAAGGACGTCCGTCGAGGCAGAAACCAACTTTTTTCTTCCAGTAGATCCCCAAACCGGCGAAACCTCTGCCGCCATGGTATCACGGTGGATCAAGAAAACCATTCAGACAGCATATGAAAAACAATCCACGAACGAGAGCATGAGAGTGACGGTTCACGAAGTAAGAGCTATATCTACATCATGGGCTCACCACAACGACATCCCGATAGAAGAAATCCTGGCAGCAGCATCATGGCGTCATCAATCAACCTTCACCTCCCACTACTTGAGGGATGTGTCAAGGGAACAAGCAGGACTTCACCGGCTGGGACCAATCGCCGCAGCCAGAGCCGTGGTCAAACCCCCATTAAGCACTCAAAACGAAGCAGAAGCAAGCCATCCTTGAAGGAAGCAAGCCATCTATGAAGGAAGCAGGCTTGCTTCCTTCATGGATGGCTTGCTTCCTCCAGATGGAAGCAAGCCATCCAGAAGGAAGCAAGACCTACAAACAACGGCCGTTTTCAGGGCCACCAAACCCTACGAAAGAGATCCAAGCTCCTGTTTTTCATGACCTGTTCTGAATAAAGTGCAAATTTGTCTCTTTCAAATTAAAATTTTTGGGGGTACGCCTGCTCGCATTGTAACGGCGGACGCTACGACGGCTTAGGTGCTTGTAACGCCCCCGGTTTCCCTGGTGTACGTGGAGTTTCAGCTTGAGGTTTTACGGTGTTTATGACGACTTTTTACGTTATTCAACACAGCATGGACACTGTCCCAGCATGGGGGATGAAGCGCCGGTCCTAATTAAAGGGGTCTAACCTTAAACTGTCGGTATCGCTGCCACCAACGGTGGATTTAACTGTTTTACTAGCTAAAATTAAAGATGGGCTACATATTTATTTTACACTAAAATACAATTAATCAAATCTAGCAAACGACAGAAGCTTAAAACTCCAGGTTTTTTATTTTTGCAACAGAGAATGAAAACACTTTACATTATAGTTTGCTTCGGACAAGCTTTTGAATTAAATTAATTAAAAGCAACAAGTTTGAATATACCTTAGTACATCGCAAAATCAGACAAACAACACTAGTGTTTGAATAAAAAATTAAATTTTCACAATAGAAAAAGTAATATTAGGTGCTCCCGGAGACACCCACAAGACTTAACAGCCGCAACTGATAAAAGTCTGACAGTATGTTTCTACATGATCAACCGTCCACAGTTATGTTTCTAAGTTTTCCAAGTACAAAAAGATCAACCTCCCTTAGTTCCCTCGAGAACTGTTCTAAGTAATAAAAAGCCCGGCAATTTTACACTTAGGCATCAGTTTGTTTCAATTTGACTTCCACAAAGATCAAATCGTCAAGTAGTTTAGGTTTAAAAATCCATTTAAATTAAACTGGAAAAGTTGGTTTTTAGTAAGAGAACCACTCTGACGTTATGGGGAGAGAGAACCTAAGATGCCGTTACAGGCGTCTCCACCATAAATTTCTACAAGCTAGAGAGTTAAAGTTTACAATTAAACTAAAATTTAGAATATGGGGGTCCTAAACTGAACTTTCAAAAGCTAAACTATAACATACGAACCACTACCATTATGCCCGGCATGGCATTCTCTGGACATGGCGTCTCCACTCCCGACTGGCGTGACCCTTCTCTAGCTTGAGATCTGTGAGCTGTGCTAATGATTGCGTTCTGGGGCTGGGGTTATATACACATTACCGGAAGTTGGCGCGGACGCCGAGGATAGCTGCGGGGGTCTGATTGGCTGAGGGCCTCGAGAACAATGGAAAGTGGGAGGAGAAGTCGGATGAACAAAGGGACTGGGTGCAGAGCCGTTTGAAGGAGTAGGGACATTTAAAGACGGAAAAGATAGGCCTGTTTTGAGTTTTACTCACTTGAACATTGGGAAATAGGCCTTTACTTTGTATCATTGGCTATGGAATGAATATTTACATGTTTGCAACGTGAATAGGCTCTTGTTAAAGCTTAATACTTTGGCTTGGGTAATGCATAAAGCATTACTATTAAATTTTATAAGCTTTAACTGAAAACTGCAGTGTTATACGCCACAACTAGGTTGGCTGGGGGGTGGGGGGCAAAAAAGGGGGATTCAAATTTTTCGCACAGTTTGACTTTCGGATTTGGTTTGAACAGATCTTTTATAAACATCTTTTGGGTTTTAATGCCCCATCTTCGGTCAAGCTATTTGGGGCATTCGGTAGGTCTCAGTCAGGTCAGAGGAGAACTAAAACAAACATATATACACTAAAATTCGTGTCCGGTAGAATGCCAGGTCGTAGTACGTTTGGACATATGGTAGCGTTTCTGGGGGTAAAAAGATTATTATAAAGTATAAAATGTGGTTAAATAAACTAGCTTAGTTGGATGCTATAACGCATTAAGTACTGGGAACGTTTAACGTTTAAATTTTGGAGTTAAAATTGATCGTTGTGGGAATTTTACATATGGATTGAGGCCGACAAACACAATAAAAAATATCACACTACAAATGGTTGTCTGTATAAATCCTCGAGGTTCAGTACCTTCACAGAGGAAGCTCCTCCTAAAATGCACTAAGCTAGTGTGTTCTGGCTTTTTGCCCTAAAAGGAAAAGGATAAAGTAAAAATACATAAATACAAGTTTCAATAATGGCAGCCATGATGAAGGTGCGATGTGGCGGGTTTGAGGTGATCTTCAAACGTAGTTTAAAGGTTCTTCTTGATGGAAAGTCCGGATTTGGGCTTCCCCAAGAGTCTTGTATTTGGACAGGCTATTGAATGTCGAAGAGTTTGTAAGAATCGGACCATTATTGCGAAAACGGCGAGATTTGCCTAGGCGAGGCATTTGGTGCCTCAAGAAAAAAAATTTAAAATTTTTGAAAAACGGGCGTTTTTCGGTGGTGCTCGTTTACACGCCCCCAAACGCAGGATTTTATTCGGGGATCCTGAGAACTCGGAATAAAAGCTATAATAAAAGGGTTAGTGCACACAAGATATGCAGAAAACAAGACCGCCAAAATTTATGCAAAATTGACATGAAATAAAGTACACTGTTTACATAAATGTTGACTTTGCCATTTTGTGTTTATGGGGGACCAATGATTTTATGGCTAAACTTTTAGGTAAAATGAAAAGTTACAAGTTAACATTTATTGTTTTTGCAACCATTAACTAAATACTGTCCGCGCTGCTAGGTGCAGGAATATCGTACAAGTATTTGAAAATGGGGCAAAAAGACATTTATCTAGAAACACACTAGTTTTAAGGAATAAAGGTACAAAGTTTAAGTTTGTTGTTTCGTTATAACAAATAAATGAGGCCATCTACTGCTCTGGTAATATGTCCCGTACGGATTGTGCCTCTGCTCAAGTCTAGTCATTTTTTTTTCCGGGATGACTGCGAAATTAACCCTCCGCCCCATTTCAATAAACCTAGCCGCTGCGATAGGGATCGGAAAATCGAATACTATGGGCACGCATAAAATGACCGGCACTATTTACTGTTAAACTACTCCCACTGGGATGGTTTGATGTTACCAAACAACTTGTTTACATGTTTTAATTTGACATTGAAGGATTTTGAGATAAGACCCATAACTTAAACGTAACAATACAACACTGGGAAGTTTTGTGGATAAAAACTAACAACCTTTTAACGACAGAGTTGACCTTTTGCCCTCAGAAAAGACAGACCGCTGTTTTTGGGAAGAAAGCCATTTCGTAGAAAACTTAAAGAGCCAACCGGGGACAGATTGCAGCTCCCGTAGAATATTCCTAATGAATATTTAATTAGTGTCGTTACAATCTTTGTCAATATTCTCCCACACAGGGAGACGTTGATAGTGACAAAAAGAGTAAAGCATAGGCACTTAAAATTTAGGTGTGAAGGCCAAAACGGGAATTAACTGGGAGTTTCTTCAGGCTGAGCTCCCAACTGACCAAAATGACAGAATTAAAAATGCAGGTAAAATTTAATTTTCAGTTAGTTTGTACTGAAAACAAAATGTTTAACATTTAAGACTTTGTTTAAACAAAATATCTACTTAACGCGTTGGCGTTTAAGTGAAGCTTGCCAGGTTTGTACCGGACAGTGTAGTCATAATCTTGGAGGGTGAGGCTCCATCTAAGCAATCTGGGATTTTTGCCAGACATTTGCTTGAGCCAGTGAAGTGGGTTGTGATCTGATTCTATGATAAATTTTGTCCAATAGATGTAGGGCCGTAATTTAGCAACAGACCAGATCAGACAAGCACACTCTTTTTCTGTTGTCCCGTAATTCTGCTCACGGGCTGTTAATTTACGTGAAACGTAAAGGCAGGGGTGTTCATCTTCACCAAATTCCTGTGACAACACGCAGCCCATGCCACGGTCGGAACAATTGCATTGGAGGATGAAAGTTTGGTTGAAGTCGGGGGCTCTTAGGACTGGAAACGCGGTTTTCAAAGTTTCAAAGGCAGTTTGCTTTGAATCATCCCATGTAACGGGATCGGGTGCATCCTTTTTCAGAGAGTCTGTAAGGCTTGCACAGATTTTGGAATAGTGGGGAATGTAACGTTGGTAGTAACCAACCAAACCAAGGAAGGAACGGACATCTCTTTTTGTTTGTGGCCGTGCGAACTCCTGAACAGCCAAAACCTTCACTTCTGAAGGGGTGTGAGTTCCATTGCCCACTTCATGACCAAGAAAAGTAGCTTTGCTGCAAACGACCTGCGATTTTTTTG
Organism: Lithobius niger; assembly: GCA_023313725.1. Taxonomy (NCBI): domain Eukaryota; kingdom Metazoa; phylum Arthropoda; class Chilopoda; order Lithobiomorpha; family Lithobiidae; genus Lithobius; species Lithobius niger. The sequence continues at coordinate 48,013 of JAHWFP010145704.1, forward strand.
CGTTCACCGTTAACCCGGCCTTCTTGACAGCAAAGAGAAAGTTGAAAACGTTGTCCAAATGTTGTTGCCACATTTCGGCACCAACTGCGGTGTCATCTTGAAAAGGAGTGACATACTCCTCCATGCCACGAGTGACATTGTCCATAAGCTTCTGGAAGCAAAATGGAGCGCTTTTCATCCACATATTCATCATTAGGGGAGCAAATTTCCCTATGGGGGTAGTGATAGTGGCGGCCATTGAAGACTGTGGCGTCAAGCGCACTTGCCAAAATCCTCGGTTGAGGTAAAAAATGGAAATGTATTTCCACTTGGCTGCACGTTCAATACATTCTTCAATGTTGGGAATTGAGTAATCTTTAGTTACCGTATTGTTGTTCAGCTTTCTGTAGTAAGCTACAGGACGAGGGCTGGCGTCTTCTTTTTGTACAATAATCATGGGGGATCCATGTGGGGAATCCGTTTCCACAATCCAGATCTAACATACGTTTGATCTCTGTAACTATCAAGTCACGTTCGAACTTGGCATGCCTGTAATATTCACACGGCTTGACTTGTGTGTCAATCAACTCCACGTCGTGAGTGACAATGTCGGTACGTCCCGGCAGAGTAGAAAAAACACCATCTACCTGGTCAAAGACTTTAAGCAAGTCGGATTTTTGAGACTCTGACAAATCTCCTGTCTTTTTGAAAAGACTCATGGCTTCTCTTGAATTAAGATGGCCATCACCAGGCTTGCCGAACCAAACATGGTCGTGGTGAGTAAACTCACGTTCGTCATTGTACGAATGATTGCTTGATCCCTCCCTAGGCAGATAGGGCTTGAGCAGGTTGATGTGGTAAACGGTCTCCTTCTGAGAACCAAACGATTTTTTTATTAAGTAATTGGTGTCTGAAAGGCGTTTAACAACATCGCAGGGTCCATCCCAATAAATTTCTAGTTTATTGGCTCGGTCAGGCTTAGGATTAGAACCTTATCACCTTCCTTGAACTTGCGTGCAACTGCCTTACGGTCATAGTAGGTCTTATTTTTCAGCTGGCTCTTCACAATATTTTCTTGTGCGAGTTCCCGTGAGTATTTGAATCTCTGGAGTAAATCCAGGATGTACTCAAGGACGGATGGGTGGACGTCGGGTTCAACCCATTGGCTTTTAACAAGCTCGAGAGGGCCTTTCAAATTTAGGCCATACACCATTTCAGCCGGTGTAAATCCAGTACTCTCATGTGGAGCAGTACGTAGTGCAAACATTGCACCGGGGAGGCATCGTTCCCAATCTCGGTGATGCTCGTGGCAAACCGCTCTCAGCACCGCTTTGAGGGTTGAGTGAAAGCGCTCCACGCTGTTGGACTGTGGATGATTCACACTTGAATTAATACACTTAATTCCGCATTTTTCAAGGAATAAAGTGGTGAGGGCGGATATGAAGGGTGAGCCTAAATCCGATTGTAATTCAGAAGGGAAGCCTAACCTCGAAAAAATGCCGAGGAGGGCGTCTACTACACTTTGGCTGTTGGCCTTTTTAAGGGGCACGGCCTCGGGAAACTTTGTTGCCGGCTCGAGGAGCGATAGAACATATTTAAAACCACCTCGACTAGAGGGTCGAATGGGGCCAACGATATCAATAATGAAACGATTAAAGGGCTCCCCATCCATGGTCACAAGCACCATAGGGGCAACAAACTTCTGTCCAGATTTACCGTTTTTCTGGCAGGTAAGACAAGTCAAGACAAATTGCTCAATGTCACTAAAACATTTGGGCCAGTAAAAATTTGTAAGCACTCTTTCTTTTGTTTTAGAACGCCCAAGATGGCCAGCCCATGCATTTGCATGCGCAGTGCTTAGAACCAAATTTCTACATTCCTGGGGAAGAACTAGTTGCCTGTTTATTAGCGGCCTTCCCTCAGGACGAAAAGGTTTGCGAAAAAGCAAATCGTTGTCAACGAAAAACAGCTTGTTTTCGTCTTGCTGGCTTTCTGGCAGCTCAGCATACTTCCAACATAAAGTTAAAGTTGGGCATTCACGCTGGAGTTTTAAAAACTCGGGTTTCAAAGCAGACGACATCATTTACGCACCTCTCAAAACAGCGAAAACCAGTTTACAATTTTCACAAATTTTCGACAGCTTTGAAAAAATTATAAAAAATATATCTCCTGCTGTCTTCTTCAGGTGACAAAGAAATAAAAATACTAGTTACATCACACTGTACTGTTCGACGCCGAACTGTCCGACGCTGATTTGAACGAAGCACGTGCGTGCGTAGCCTCCAAGAAATAGAAGGCCCGCATCTAAACGTCTTTCTTGCTACTCCATCGTGCTCGCAGCCGCTCTGCCAGATCTTTCCTCACCAAATGCTGGATTGCTGGTGTCGAAGGTGGTTGGAGGTTCATCAGCTCTCGCCCGTCAATTTCATGCCTAACTATGGCAAGCGATTCGAGGCACCTCAAATGTTTATCGCTAACAGAGTTTGACTTAATCAGCGTAGTAGTCTTATCCCAATCAATGCTGTGTCTGGTGGCCATGTGGTGGGCTGCCACACTGTTTTCCTCACCCTCTTTTCTGGTGTCTGCCATATGTTGTCTCACTCGGTTTCTTACACCTTTTCTAGTTTCACCTATATATACAGCGTCACAGCCACCACAAGGAACACTATACACTCCTTCTCTTACATTCACTATTCTGTTTAAGGCTTCTTCCTCCTTCTCTCTCACTTCCGTTCTAGTGTGCACTTGGTGTATGTTTTTACCTTTCTTTTTCATAAGCCTCCTTTTTATACCTTCCGGGTTTCGAAAAAAGGAATTAAAACCCTGTTGTTTCAGCAACTTCACTAGCTTTTCGCTTTGCTCTCCCACGTATGTCACTCCTATTCTTCTTGGTTCGTTTCCTTCTCTTCTTTTTCTTTCTTTCCCTACATCTTCCTTTTTCTCCCTTCTTTCTCTCTCCACCTTCTTCACAGTTTTGGCTTCTTTTATCAACGTGTTTAGCAGTCTTGGAGGATATCCTAGATCTACGAATCTGCCTTTCAAGGAAGGTCTTTTCCTCGGTGGCAGTCATGGAGTTCCTAGCTACTCGAACAAACTCGTTTCTAGCAATGGCTCGCAGCTGGCTCCTTGGATGCCCGGACTCGTAGGCTATCCCTCTCGTCGTGGCAGAAGGCATTCTGTAAGGCCTGTACACAACGGTACCTTCTCTCCTCCGCTGGAGCTGGACGTCCAGGAACGGAATCCTCCCTTCCACCTCCTCCTCACTCGTAAATTTCAGGTCTTCTCTCCACTTGTTCAGCTGCTCCAGCACTCTACCCACATCTGCTTTCTTCATGGCTGCAATAATATCGTCCACAAATCTCTTCCACAGCTTCACATTGGGATTCCCCTCCTGGACGTACTCGTCAAGATGCTGGAGGACCATCTCAGCAAGAACGGGGGAACAGGAGTACCCCATTGGGGCCCCCTTTACCTGCTTGAACACCCTTCCTTCAAACTCCACATAAATGGATGCTAACACTACGTTCAGCAGCGCCTTATCTCTCTCATACACCTCTTCCTCGATTCCTCTCTTCACTGCTGACGCTCTAAGCATTTCCAAAATTAGCCTGTGGGAAAGGCTTGGAAATAACTTGACCACATCAAACGAGACTAAGACTTCGTCACTTTCCAATTTAACACCTTCTAGGGCTTCCAGCAGTTTCCCCGTGTGCTTTAGTCTGCTCGGGCTCTCTACATACTTTTTCATAAGACCTGCCACTTTCCAGTCAAGTTTTTGCGCAAATCCACCTTTTGCAGATGTTATCAACCTATAGGGCCTTCCTTCCTTGTGCATCTTAATTTGTGCAAATACATTCGGTAATTTTTTGTGGATGTTTCGGTCTCAGCTCATCCAATTCACCCTTGCTGAGGTATCCTTCTTTGAACAATCTCTTCAAGCTAAACTCAAAGTCAATTAGCGGCATATTCCCCAGGTCTTTTCTTTTTTCATACATTCCAGAATTTTCTAACTCCACTAACACTTTTTCGTCATGCACTGGCTTATCAACAACAACCGTGGCATTTGCTTTGTCGGCCTTACAAATCACAATCTCAGGGTCTTTCTCTAGCTTCCTCAACGCTTCAACTTGTGCCCACGTGAGATTCACTCCATTTTTTCGTGGTTTTTCCAGTGTTAGGCGCTGCAACTTTAATCTCACATCAGTGCTCCAGGTGTAATCATTCAACAATCGCTGCACATCTGCCACGAAATTGGCTTCCTGATTTTCATTACCTCCTGGGAGCACTGGGATGAACTTTAAATCTAACCTAAGCACACTTTTTTCTTCTTCTGTTAACTCTCTTTTTGACAGATTCACCACCAACTCCTCATTACTTTCATTCCCACATTTCACTTGGTTACCAACTTGTGCTGCTCTAACATACGTTTTTTCATGGCCTCCCAATCGCACAAATTTCTGGAGGTGACGTTCAGTAACAATACTGTGCAGCTTTTCATTCCTACATATCACATATTTCTCCACTCTATTCCAGTGTTCTGGACTTAAAATCTCTTTTAAACTTTCGCTCAGCATCTTGGCATTCGTCCTCGCCTGATTCAAAATCCAGTGGCAATCGCCACTTCTTTGTCACCTGAAGAAGACAGCAGGAGATATATTTTTTATAATTTTTTCAAAGCTGTCGAAAATTTGTGAAAATTTTAAACTGGTTTTCGCTGTTTTGAGAGGTGCGTAAATGATGTCGTCTGCTTTGGAATGTGAATCGATTGACTCTCAATGTAATCGCAGCCATTATGCTATATTTCGAGAAACTCGGGTTTGTCAATGTTGAGGAGCTGTGTGAACTGCTCAGTTTGAGGACCTAAAATCGTCTCATCCAAAATGTCTTGTTTGGGGTCGACAAAACCTTCCGTCACTGCTCTTGGAGTAACCTCAATCGAGTCGCTATCTGACTCATCGCTATCAGCAGGGTTCTCACGGTAATTAGGGCGTAAGAGAGGGAGCTGATCGGCGGCGCGTGCATGCGCACGGGTGACTGCATTCACGTAAGTGGGGAGGGAAACAAGTCCTTTTTCCTCTAACACAGTTTGAGATGACACGCCCAGCAACATACTGAAATGCGGGCCAACGTGATCTGACACGAGAGCTTCTGTTTGGATAGCTCCATAGGGGGTCTGAACCTCAATTAAGGCTATAGCATGTGCGGTTAAAGCATTATGGCAATGCGTGTACTCGCCAGTAAACTGGTCGGGTTTTACAAGTTCAAGAGTGATTACATCATGCGTAGAACCAGTGTCACGTAAGATGCGGCATTTTTGGCCGTTCACGGACCATTCATGAATGTGTTTTGATAAAACAACTTCCGGTGGGGCATGACTGATAAAATTACAATCAGCGCCGGCTGCTTTCTCGTCAGCCATACGAATACAACAATCTTGGCGTCTATGTCCAATTTTTTTGCAATAAAAGCAAGTGCCATCGCCTATGAGACGAGGTTTGTCGAACTCACGGTTTGAGTAAGTGTTGGTGGCTGAACTTCCACTAGGGGGGGTCAATTTTCACCTCGGCGGTACCAGCCGGTTTATCCGCCTGACTGTGGTTACGATTAGAGCTACCACGATGTCTATTGGAAGGTTTAGAACCTTGTGCTGTCGCAGCAGCTGCAGGAGTTGCTTTCAGGTCGGGAAGCAGCATCATTTATTATCTGCTTATTACGGGTGGTGAATTCATCACACAACTGGGCCGCTTCGGCCAGAGTTCCTAATCTGACTTGATCAGGGATCCATTTCCTGAGTTGGACACGATTTATAAAACTGTTCCAAAAGCATGAGGTTGACAAGTTTGTCATAGTCCCGGTTAATTTTAGCCAAATTTAACCATCGAGTGAAAAGCGTTTCTAACTCAAATACATAATCCTGGAATTGCATTTCTGCCGTTTTTCCGAAAGAACGAAATTGGGTTTGCAAAGACTCTTTAGTCTGTACAAATCGAGCAAGCAATTTACTTTTGACTATTTCTTAGTCCTGCATTTCAGCGTCCGTTAGCTGATCACAAACTTTAATTAAAACCTCTCCGACGAGGGGCTGGAGTCCCGTGACTCATTGATCTCTAGGGATCTTTTGACTAGCTAAAGTTCGTTCAAAAATCTTAAGAAAACTGTTAATATCAGTGTTGGGCGTCCACCTATTTACCAATCAAACTATGTCGGCCACTTTACCATGTTTGGCAACTGGATTGGGGGAGGTGGGGAAGCGCCATTAGCTCCGTTTGGAGCGGGGTTAAGATTTAATGTAGCAGCATTTAGCTTCGCTAGTTCGAGCTGCTTGTCCAGTTTAGCTAATTCCATAGCACTGGCACAATCCTTTATTTGGGCATCTTAGTCCCTTAAAGCTAGTTCATGAGCACGGCGCTTGTCTGCGTCCGCAATTTCTAGTGCTCTTAACTTTAATTCTTCTGCTTTTAAAAACCGTTCATTTTCTTTAGCGGCCAATTCTTTTTTCGCAAAAATAGGCGGCTTCTCTCCTTTCAATAGCGTTAGCTAGTGCATCGGAAAGTTCTGTTAAATCCAATTTACCATCTTCAAGGGCTGATCGTAAGATTTTCTGCGATTCGGCTTGGGATTCACTTACTGTGAAGCCTAGGTTTAAACAGGCCTTCTTTAAGTCCTTGTTTGTTATATCACGAATGATTTCGTCTAATTCTTCCATTTCGGACATTTTGAGTCTTAGTGGTTAACGTGGTTTCAAAATAAAGCTTTTATGAATGAAACAAAAATTAAAAGCAGCCGCTTAAAATTTAACGTTACTTTTGAGTAGAGCGAATTAATTAAAAACTTCTCTCCCAAATCCAGTAAGATTGCACATAAAAATTACACTTCTAAGATCCCTAGCACTCTAGTATATGAATAGCTAAATTGCATAAATGCTATCAACTACAACACTCGGCTTGGCGGCCTCTAAGCATATCTCATGTACACTTACCCAATTGTACAATCGCTGTACGGTAAGTTTGTCCTTCCGTTCCACCGTAGTACGGGAAGTCCGGCACTGATTTTCAGGAGTTGATCGTCACGGGCGGTCAAATCCACAGGACCTCGGCGTTGCACGCAAAATCCTCGGCTTGGCTACACGGAGCGTAGTTTCCCTCTCGGGCCTCTTCTCCTACAGCATCGGTTGGGGTTTGGATGGCTCTCGGCTTGAGGACGTCTACTGGAAGCGGCAGCTGTTGCTTCCTGGCGCCGGCAGTGGTTGGAGCTGCGGCGGGGGTTGTACTATTTTTTGCGTTAGTACGACTTCAGCTTCGTGACTTTTTGTAACTGAGTCACAGGCATTTGCTTCGTGGCCATGTTTGGCTGGACCACAGACATCTAGTTGGAAGTGGCTTGCATCCTTCTAGGCATGTAGCATGGCAGGGAGGAAAACGCTTAACGGGAACAGCACGTGTTCATCCCACCGCTGCCACCAGTTGTAACGGCGGACGCTACGACGGCTTAGGTGCTTGTAACGCCCCCGGTTTCCCTGGTGTACGTGGAGTTTCAGCTTGAGGTTTCACGGTGTTTATGACGATTTTTTACATTATTCAACACAGCATGGACACTGTCCCAGCATGGGGGATGAAGCGCCGGTCCTAATTAAAGGGGCCTGACCTTAAACTGTCGGTATCGCTGCCACCAATGGTGGATTTAACTGTTTTACTAGCTAAAATTAAAGATGGGCTACATATTTATTTTACACTAAAATACAATTAATCAAATCTAGCAAACGACTGAAGCTTAAAACTCCTGGTTTTATTTTTGAAACAGAGAATGAAAACACTTTACATTATAGTTTGCTTCGGACAAGCTTTTGAATTAAATTAATTAAAAGCAACAAGTTTGAATATACCTTAGTACATCGCAAAATCAGACAAACAACACTGGTGTTTGAATAAAAAGTTAAATTTTCACAATAGAAAAAGTAATATTACGTGCTCCCGGAGACACCCACAAGACTTAACAGCCGCAACTGATAAAAGTCTGACAGTATGTTTCTACATGATCAACCGTCCACGGTTATGTTTCTAAGTTTTCCAAGTACAAAAAGATCAACCTTCCTTAGTTCCCTCGAGAACTATTCTAAGTAATAAAAAGCCCGGCAATTTTACACTTAGGCATCAGTTTGTTTCAATTTGACTTCCACAAAAATCAAACCGTCAAGTAGTTTAAGTTTAAAAATCCATTTAAATTAAACTGGAAAAGTTGGTTTTTAGTAAGAGAACCACTATGACGTTATGGGTAGAGAGAACCTAAGATGCCGCTACAGGCGTCTCCACCATAAATTTGTACAAGCTAGAGAGTTAAAGTTTACAATTAAACTAAAATTTAGAATATGGGGGTCCTAAACTGAACTTTCAAAAGCTAAACTATAACATACGAACCACTACCATTGTGCCCGGCATGGCATTCTCTGGACATGGCGTCTCCACTCCCGACTGGCGTGACCCTTCTCTAGCTTGAGATCTGTGAGCTGTGCTAATGATTGCGTTCTGGGGCTGGGGTTATATACACATTACCGGAAGTTGGCGCGGACGCCGAGAATAGCTGCGGGGGTCTGATTGGCTGAGGGCCTCGAGAACAATGGAAAGTGGGAGGAGAAGTCGGATGAAGAAAGGGACTGGGTACAGAGCCGTTTGAAGGAGTAGGGAGGGACATGTAAAGACGGAAAAGATTGGCCTGTTTTGAGTTTTACTCAATTGAACATTGGGAAATAGGCCTTTACTTTGTATTATTGGCTATGGAATGAATATTTACATGTTTGCAACGTGAATAGGCTCTTGTTAAAGCTTAATACCTTGGCTTGGGTACTGCATAAAGCATTACTATTACATTTTATAAGCTTTAACTGAAAACTGCAGTGTTATACACCACAACTAAGTTTGCCTGGGGAGGGGGGGGGGGCAAAAAAGGGGGATTCGAAGTTTTTGCACAGTTTGACTTTCGGATTTGGTTTGAACAGATCTTTTATAAACATCTTTTGGGTTTTTGGGGTTTTTTTGGGTCAAGCTATTTGGGGCATTCGGTAGGTCTCAGTCAGGTCAGAGGAGAACTAAAACAAACATATATACACTAAAATTCGTGTCCGGTAGAACGCCAGGTCGTACTACGTTTGGACATATGGTAGCGTTTCTGGGGGTAAAAAGATTATTATAAAGTATAAAATGTGGTTAAATAAACTAGCTTAGTTGGATGCTATAACGCATTAATTACTGGGAACGTTTAACGTTTAAATTTTGGAGTTAAAATTGATCGTTGTGGAAATTTTTCATATGGATTGCGGCCGACAAACACAATAAAAAATATCACACTACAAATGGTTGTCTGTACAAATCCTCGAGTTTCAGTACCTTCACAGAGGAAGCTCCTCCTAAAATGTACTAAGCTAGTGTGTTCTGGCTTTTTGCCCGAAAAGGATAAAGTAAAAATACATAAATACAAGTTTCAATAATGGCGGCCATGATGAAGGTGAGGTGTGGTGGGTTTGAGGTGATCTTCAAACGTAGTTTAAAGGTTCTTCTTGATGGAAAGTCCGGATTTGGGCTTCCCCAAGAGTCTTGTATTTGGACAGGCTATCGAATGTCGAAGAGTTTGTAAGAATCGGACCATTATTGCGAAAATGGCGAGATTTGCGTAGGCGAGGCATTTGGTGCCTCAAAAAAAAAAATTTCAAATTTTTGAAAAACAGGCGTTTTTCGGTGGCGCTCGTTTACAGCATCCCGGGGCGCTCCACGCCACCAGTCTCTGGCGAGATCTCCTGATAATGCTAAAATTATCAGGTTAAGATGTCTTGGCAACAAAGAAAGAACATTTTGCCGGCCCCCCAGTCAGGCCGGCTAAAAATGGTTTCTTTTTGCCTAAAACAGACTTAACCTAACTCCCACCCTGCCTACCCTCTCGAGTCACCGCCTGACACATTGAGAGTAAAATGAATGCCGATAGCGTGCATGCTGTCGCTTTTATAAGGGAGGACTGCCATGCACAGCGCGGTAGGGGTATGCAAGCAGGCGCCTGCGCACCGGAAGAAACCTCCAGGGGAACATCACATTCGAGGAATGTAATGCTAAAATTATCAGGTTTAATAAGTATGTTTTAGGCAAAAAGAAACCATTTTTAGCCGGCCTGGCTGGGGGCCGGCAAAATGTTCTTTTTACTCATCCTAAAATACTTAACTGTATTTTTATACTTTCCATCTGGGAAATGCTATTCGTCCCAACCTTTAATAATTTCCGAACTCTAGGTCCTTGCTATGGTGCTCTCTGTATAGTCCCATTTACTGCTACGGCTCACAGTTAGTCTCCCTACCCTTTCCGACAGTTCGATGCGGGAGGAACTGTCCGAAAGGGTATTCCTCCAAGTAAGGGTAAGTAAACACTATTTTTAGGGGTAAAATCCCATTTTTACTGCTATCCTAAAATACTGGTGCCATGGATACGGATGAGAATGCGTCAAAAGCTAAGCTAGCCTAAAATACTTACCTATATTTTTATGCTGTCTTTGGCACACCCTAATGGGCGTTGAACCCTTCGCCTTTCAAGACCACATAACAAATTTGTAAAACAACTTATCTGTGCTTCACTGGCTTCCAACCACTCTCCCATCTGCCGCAAACGGGTGTATCAGGCAGTGAGCTAGCTGTCTCCACTCCTCTGAGGTAATGTGCAATGAAGGTGTAACTGCTCCTCCACCGATGCACCCACCACAAATGCCCATGAAGTTGCCATTGCCCTTAACTCGTAGGTGTTAGCACCAGTGTCACCCTTGTTCTGTCCATCCGTGGAATACGCTGCTAAGATCACGCCGCATATCAACTTAGCCACTAATTGAGGGGACACACCATCTCTAGTTGTGGCGTTCTCGTCCGACAGTCTGATAAATAACTACCTCCACGGTTTTCCGCCCTGTGACCTGGTGTATTCCACTTCTTTGGACACTGCCAGGTCGTAGCATAGAACGCGCTCTGGGCATTATAGCCTTTCTACACAGTCTCCACCCAGCCATGGTGATAGTGCTTTCACAATATTGGTCTTGGGGGGGGGGGGTCGTCAGGTTTGCGGGTCGATATGACCTAGTAAATAACATGGGTATAACCAGTTCTAGTAACGGTGGGGGGATGACCCAGTCTAATTATAAGTAATCATTTATATAGCAGTACAGGGAACAGCTGATGGCAAGTAAATGATCAGATAGCCTATTCGGAACAGGGGTGTTTTAGGGAGCATCCCTAGATGACGTCACATATAAATACAGTGATGTGAGCATTGCAGTGCAGCATATACTACAGTGTAAGAACGAAATCTTCATCTAGTCTCTTGTATAACGAAGATGCTCTTTACTTCGAGCGAGTGCCGCTAGTTTGCTCTGCCGTGGTACTGTGCCGCCATAGCCAGCGCTAGCAGAAAAACCGCCTTTGTCGCAGGGTCCTCAAACGAAGCCGCGTTCAAAGGTTCGAAAGGGGTTCCCTGTAAGACAGTGAAGAACCTTCGGTAAGATTGTTGGTCTCAAGACGCAACAAAATCAATTGGAAATTGGACGCAATTTGGAAATCTTTGTGTTCAACACCACCGCGCTGTCTTCCCCCAAGGACAACACCGAGTTGAACGGCACACTATATCCTTTAATCTCTGTAGGTGACAACCCCGAACGGAAGAATCCTTCCAGGAAATCAGACTTGTTGAGCCGTAGGTTGGCAAGGTCTCTATCCAAGTACCACGCTGCCAACCTCTCCATTTGCCTTCATGCACCTTAGATGTCATCGAGTCCCTGAGACAGCTAAGCACTCTCGACGCAACCTCCCCCGAAAATCCCTACCCACATTGCAGCTCATAGTTCAGAACTTTCGGGTGCTTCACCTGGCCCTCCTTCGATAAGATGGTTGCCATAGTGGGAGGGGGATCGTCTCCTCCTTGGTTGCTGTCATCAGATCCGTGAACCACGAGGTTGCCCTACCAATGTGGCGCCACCAGTATGAAACTGCCCTTGGACACCCAAATCTTATTTAGCACCGTTTGAAGGAGGCAAAGGTATACGTTCATTCCTGACCACGACACTCGGGCTGTACGTCCCCGTCGCCAGAACATCAGGATACGGGAAGACAAATAGGGGAAGTTGTGCGTTATGCCTCGTTGCAAACAGGTACACTTGAGGCGTTCCCCAAATTTCGAACAACATCGCGCACACCTCCGGGTGGAGCCTCCACTCCGCCATTGGAGTCAAACATTTCCTGGATAGCTCATCCGCTAAAACATTTGAGTTTTCTCGCAATGTGACGTGGCACCAGAGAAAAAAATGTTGAAGTTCACACAGTTGAAAAATTTTCCCTACCTCGAGGTACAAGGAGGAGGATCAGAGGCCCACTTAGCGGGGCGCGCCATGTACGATACTGCTGAGAGTACTGCCACTGTCACTAATGAGTAACTGCCAAGAGTGCTCTCATTTCGAGGAAATTGATGTTGAAAATCGACCCTCCAAAGTCCAATTGCCAGCCGCTTGTTCTTCCCCCAGGGTGGCACCCTAGCTCTGAAATGATCCATCCTTCATTAGAAGCCATTCTGATACCATCTGGTGTACTGGGGCACCATGCTCCACGTTCCCCCTTACGAGACACACCCCTAGAGGTACCAGTGTTGCACATGAATCTAGTTGGTTATTACCATCAACAGATCCCTGGCCGTCATGGCCTCGCTCGATGATAATAATACACCCTGATTGATTCCACCGACCAGTCCACTCGATCTGATGACAGGCGTACTAAGAACGGCAGCGTGTCAAAGAGTAACCTCTAGAATTTGAATTCTTAGCTGGGTTGAAGCCTGGATTTCACCGTCCAGTCTAAGTTGTTGCAAAAGGGTCGTGCAGCCCCACGTGTCCTCCAGAAGACCAGCCCTCTGCTGGTTCTCCAGGAGCTAGTCATCCAGGTATGCAAATGCTTGTATCAACCACCGATGCAGCTTACCGATCACCGGCCACATTGTGAGGGTAAACACGTGGGATGCTATGCACAGTTCGAAGGAAAGCACTACGATGTGGTACACTTTTCCCTGGCACAGAAGACGGAACAGATGATAAACCGCTGGGTGAAGTGGGATGTGAAGTTACGCATCCTCCAGATCTATAGAGGTCGTAAAATCTCGCGGCCTCAGTGCCTCCCTGATGGATGCTAATGTCTCCATTTTGAAATGATAACACCTGATGTAACAGTTTCAATTTCTTTATTACTTAAGGTCCGGTCCAAAAAAACATGTTCGATACAGCCTTAAAAAATGAATAACAATCATAACTTAGTTCAAGAGATCCCACTGCCAACCTTCAGTAGTTTTTCATGTTCTATCTCAGGATTCTAGTTTACTACCATACTATTATGTAAATAAATACAAGAAAATGTAAATATAAATGAAAATTTCAATAATAAGGCCATTTAAAAAAAGAAAGTTGGTTCTCGGGCATTTTTCTTCTGAAATCCGTGCGGGCGGGAGGCATTTTATTTTATTTTTTTTATATTTTTGGCCCTATTTTTACATGCATTTTGGGGAATAATTTGTTATTTTAGGTAAAATAAAGAACTCTGCCTTGTAATTCTGCTTACCACCTGTCCATACAATTATTTAACGACAAGAATGGTAATTTTATATTTTCAGTTCTTACTAAGGACCCTTTTTGGTCTGTAACTTCTACTTTTGCCGCGTCGTTTCTTTTTATTTCCCGTCAAAAAATCGGTGCGGGAGGGCCTGAGAACCAACTTTTCTTTTTTTAATGGCTTAATGGATAAATATTTCTATAATCTATAAAAACATCGTTGCAGTTGATTGTTCGCAGTTAGTTGCTGCCTGCAGCCTCCATCTTGCTTCTGGGAGACCACTTCCGGTTTTGTGTTGTTAAAATCGGATTACGTTTTTTAATGCTCACAGAAAGTAGCTGAAGTAGATAGGAAGTTCAAGATTGACACCGCTGGTATTGAATACTTGTGAACCATCAACTTAATGGAATTTGGGGTCACATAAAAACCTTTTTGAAATCATTCAAGTTAATATCTCTTAATTATATTTTAGGTTGCAAACCGTCATAATTAGTTGTAAAAGTTTTTCTGTTCATTTTAAACAAATGTTTTAGTGTATATTTGAACTGCAGCCAAATGGACATCCTAATTGTTCTTTATAAAAAGGGTTTCGTTCTAACAGAGTTTGTTCAAACAAAGGCCTACAGTAACGCGTATTAGCTAGTAATATTCACTAATTCTGGGTTCCATCAGAAAAAATAGACATTGCAACAAATGAGCAGTGAGACAACATAGCTTCTCACTAGACCACCGACACTGGGAACAGCTAGTCTATTTAAAAAAAAAAAAAAAAGAATGTAGCCACGTGCTGGAGAAATTTGCTTGGCAATCTACTGCAAAAGTGCTTCCAGGAAGCCAGAAATAAGCTCTAAAATAGTGCAAAATGCTTTTCAGCTTCCTGCTGCTCCCACCGACCTCCAAGCTAGATATGGTACGTTTCCAGAGTATATTTTTTGGGCTTGCTACTCCTGCGACCACCTCAAGAAGCCGCGAGCGGCTCCCCGGATGTTGGCTTCTCCTGCGACCACCTCAAAAAGCCGCGAGCAGTCCCCCGGATGTTGGCTTCTCCTGCGTAAATTATGGGAGAGCCCCCCCCCCCTCCAAACATTCTAGTACCCTTCTGCACACGCACAGCCCCGAGGGGAAGATGGGCTACCTGAGCACATGTTGCAACTCAGTTACAACACTGCAGAATGCACTCTAAATACAGACATTATTCAAAACTGCAGAACTTTTATTCAATTCATTCGGCCTTCAGACCAGACTACCTTATAGAAAAACATTTTAATGTTATGAAATATTCACAGATTCTACGGTAGTAACAGCCCCTACTGGCAGTGGCACATTACAATCAAAATCAAATACAACATTGCCAATAAAAACTTCACCACCTAAATCGGGATGAAGATTTTGAAGGTTGAAGACATGAGTCACATTCACAGCGGAAGGACACTTTTCCTCTACGTTCACAGCCATGTTGTCGTCTTCTGGAGATAACTTTGTGTTACTGGCACTTGCATCACGGGATGTTTCATTTTCCAATGGTATCAGGCTATTAGATGTTGGTAAGCAATCGACAATGGCTTTAAATTTACTTGCCAGATCTGTTAAAGCTCCTACATCTAGGTTTCCCAATGCAGTTTTAATTAGATGCATGGAAAGCAACGTCTCCTCAATAAGATTCTCCTGAGTTTTCTCAATAGGTTGGACTGCATCCTGCTTAACAGTGTTGCGAATACAATCCACTTGTATGTCTTTCACCATACTGGCACTTTCAGAATTGACAGTAGCGGACGGTGTATCTAAAACGCAACTGATACAGCCCATTGGTTGATCAGTTTCTGATTGGATGGTCACTACACTTTCGTCATGTGTGAAAACGGGATTATTTAACAACCAAGTATGTATATTTCTTAAATTCCAGTCTGGATACTTATCACCAATCCTCACTATGTGGTGACAAATCAATCCTGTTTTACGATATTCGTAGCACGTACAATGGCTAGCCCCGATGACTGGGTCAAAACTAACTAATTGCTTCGCTTCTGGGCACGTTGTAGAATGAATGGAAAACTTGTTGGGCGAAAGCAAGTCAATTTCACTGTCAAGTTGTTCTGCAACTGCACAAATAGTTTGTAGGTGATCAACTAACCACTTAGGTCGATTATGAAAGTAAATCGGCATATCACAGTGACTTTGACTTACAATTTCCAAATTCTTCTGCACATATAATGCATAGTGTTCAGGCAGAAAGGTCTGCAGTAAGTTACAGATCAGTTCTGACAAAAGACAGTGTTTATAACTTTCCAAATGTTTATAATTCAGGTGCTCATTTAAACATGCTACACTACTATCAATGTTAAAGAGCATGTCCTCAGGCTGATATGCTAATGCCCACCGATGTATTTCCTTCAACCACAAACTCTCGAAGTACGACTTCAATGGTGATGTTGCATAAAAAGGTAAAGACTTCAATTCTTGAAGAGCCAACTGTAATTCTTCTTCTGTAGAGGCTTCACACACTTGGTGCAAGAAAACCAAAGCAACTTCACCTGCATTGCCCAAGTTCTTCCACTTATTAGTCCATTGATTCCAGGCTCGGTCCCGGTGAAAGCTACACACTAACACTGAAATGGTAGGATACACCATTTCTATGGCCAGGATTTCGTCTTTGCACATATCCGCCAATGCGTATTTAGGATGCACCTGATTATTCCATTCTTTAAAAATGGTGAGAGCTTGGCAAAGTGACTCTTTGCAAGCTACTCGTGTCACTATAATGCCCACAACTGCAAAGCCAACATTAGTTTTAACTATAAGAAAGTATATAGGGATAGCATATTTACAAACACGATACACAGGATCAAGGAGCACGGTATTTGAACCATATCGTTCGTAAAGTTGCTTCATATGATCGTCCTGGTACACAAGAATGATAGCATTACTTTCCTTCGATTGAGAATTAGAAGCACGGTTAGGAACACTTAGACCTTCAATACCATTGCAACTCTCGTCGATTTGTGGCAAGAAGAACAATATCTTGCGTGAACTTTTCCAACTTTCCAACATACTCCGAGTTTTATCCAAATCAATTTTACTGGAAGACATATTGCGTTTTGCATTGGACACAAGAGTCTTTATAGTTTGAATGTTAGGATAAAACTGCTCATCTGTCTTATTTATTTCACAAAGTTCCGTCGCCACAAATGCCTCGAGTTGCTTCGAAATAGCACTGGCTCCAGTTTTCCCTTGGTTAACAAGCTCATTTATTTTCTTAATTAGTCTAGGGTCAGGAGAGTCATTCCTGCCAACAGAATGATTCCTATGTTCACATGGATCCGGCAGTGTAAACATATAAGCTTCTTCGCCATCTACCAAAACACCTTTTGCCAACCGGTCTTTGATGGCCCACGATACTTTCATTTTTGCTTTGTGGTTCAATTTCGTAGTTAACTGTAATGAATACAACAACACATTATTAGTCACAAGTTACTACAATAGACATTTATGCAGGACAGTACGGTAGTTCTGAAAATGTGGTCAACAGTAATATCACGGTAGTTGAGAAAAAAAACCGGTTCAGTATCATAAATTTTCTAATGCAAATTACAAGTGACAACAATGGAATAATCAGTGTGTTTACTTTGCTGCCGACCGTCTCCCTTCGACCCTTCCCATCCACGCAATGTAGGCTCTTCCTACATCCTAGCAGAACGATTGAATTTAACACCTCCATGCTAATTATGCCAATTAAGTTAGCTAACACAATTGTTAATATCCAAAAAAGAAAGCAAAGCTGGTTTATTAATGGTCATTGTCATACCATATACATTCATGGTACTAATACCACAGCTGGTTATGGTATTAGTACCACAACCAGCAGCACATTATCACGATACTGATAATGTGACTTTGTTTTGTGGCCTACCATCAATACCTTGAGTATACCGTACAACATCAAAGTCATCAGTTATATTAAACAACTTCTGAATATTTTAAGGCCTCGACAAGTAAATAAAAATGATGTATTGACATATAAAAATCTGTAAAAAAAATGGTGAACCATTAAAAAAAATCTAGGTAAAATATGGTTTCAGTGGCTGTGACATGACCAAGTGCATAAATTGATCTATAGGAAATGACACAAAATCAACTGTAACAAAATCCCTTGTCAGAATTTCTTATAATATTGCGGATAAGAAATAGTTGTATATAGTTCTGAATATGATTTCTTATAAGAGTCACATACGAAAGTGGGACATTTCATATAAATTCTTACAACATTGTATAAGTGTAATGGTGCTCTATCTAGTGCTACTGGTTAGCACACCGGTTACCCGTTTGAGCGTGCACGCATGCGCAGGCATCAGTAGGAAGGTGGAGCGCAAGGAGTAAGACGTGTCTAGGAAGAGCAGCGGAACATACAAACCCCTGTATTGCCTGATTATGGATGCGAACAATAAACTTGCTTTGTTGTTGGGAATAGTCTGAGCTATCTGATTCCTCGGAGGACGTAGACTCTACATAAGAATACTTGAGTAATTCTTATTTTTATAAAAGAATAATCGTATACGAATTATCATACAAGAATAATTATATACGAATACGAATAATCGTATATAATCGTATAAAATAGTCTTAAATGACCGTATAGAATAATCTTATGTGATCGTGCAGAGCAACCTTACATGTAGGAAATTCTTATATATTCTTATACAGAAATACTATTAAAATGGTGATTCTACCACAGAACTTGTTCTCGCAGGAGAATCAAAGTTTGCAGAGTAGAATCCGACAAAGCTGTGTTACTTGAGATGTCCCTCTTAGCAATCGGCACTTCTTTTTCCTTCATTTGCATAAAATTTCCTGTAATTTATGCAATTTTTTACGTGACCTCTACATCATTCTCGGATCCCTACCTCGCTTCCTGCCAAGCGTCTAGATCCCACTGTCGCTTCCCCATTGCTGGTGACCCAGACCTGTGCCAGTGGGGGCATGCGGGTAATGAAAGAAACACAGCTTCGTTGGATTCTACTCTGAGAACTTCGATTCTCCTGCGAGAATTGGGACAGATTCTAACCGTGGGGCAGCACCAGCAATCCACCCACTGCTGCAGCAGACCCTTCAACTGCAGGCGCTGCAATAGCTGCTCTCGCTGTCAACGTTGGATGCATCGGCGGAAATCACTTGCCACCTCGGGTGGCACCAACGACTGACGTATCCATTCTGCACTCAACTCCGTATCCCACCAGAGCAAAGCCTGGTGAGGCGCTTCTGTTAAAACAACCGCCACAGGCTCCTGCCCGGCCCACGCCAATAAATCGCACGTGGAACATGCCCCTTTTAGCGTGTCAAACACACTCCCAGGCAAATCCAACAGCTGCCGAAGGCCACTTGTCTCCATTTTCCGAGCCAACCACTTGCGGATGATTCGCAAATACCAACTTGTTCGCAATCTGACAGCAGTTGTTCTCGTACAGTGGCGAGAACCCGAATCTCACACCAATGTACCGTACTCGCTCCATTGAGAGGCTCAAGGCGTTTGTATATTCATCAAAGTATGTGAAGACGAACACACCTTTTAGCCTAAGAAAATGGCGCACCACCGAAGTCATGAACACACTTGGAGCTGAAGCCCAAAACCAAAGGGAAGCACTCGAAATCGGTACAGAATACCCTGCCAGGAGAACAACAAGTGTGTCCTTGCCCCTCCGCAACGGCGACACGATAATTTTCGCCATGAACCCAACTGACTTCTAACTGTGCACCACTACAGATAACGTGTCCCATACACACTTTCTTACCAGCACATGTACGCTTAACCTCTTTAGGCTTAAAATAAATCTGAAATGAACCACCTGGCCCCCCCCCCCCTTGGAATATCGGCGATATAAAATCAACGGTGCCACTGCAACCACGTCAATCACCCCTTATTGCACATTTTCTTAAGCTTAGGCGCTATTCTCGAATTAATTGACTCATCAGCCATACTGGGAAGAGGGGGGGGGGGGCACACCTCGCCGAACAGCGACACCCAATGCAGGCCTAGATCCACACTCACTATTTTTACATACAAATAATTCATGGCGACGCCCCAATCGTCCTCCACGCACCTTCACAGCCCACGAAGCCTGCTGCTGTCCTTTCGGCAGCCATCGTGAAACCCACTCACGTTTAAGTTATTATTTGCACTTGGCACACTTTCTGCTCGTGCCAGCCAGACAACTTCGTACATGTCTACAGAATTATCCGTATATTCGCCTCGCACAATGTTTTGCTCTTCTTAAAAGGTGTCTGTCTGTTCAATCACAGAATGCAGACGTGATGTTAAACGGCAGTGTCCGACGAGATCACGTGACAATGCCTTCGCAAGGGTTGGGAGGCGGTCACACGATGAGTGGAGGCCACCTGCAGTTCTTTCTTTTTCCCCATGGCTGGTAGTTGAGAAGGATCAGTGGTTGTGTGCCATCCTCTCCCCATTTGTGTGCGCCTGCTTCAGGCCAATGCGGATAGTGAGAGACCTTGGTTGTCTTCGCCGAGTCGGGGGGGGGGGCTATGAATGTTAGATTGCAGCTTGTCATCGAGCCAACCTCAAAAACTAGTTGTGAAGGTTGGAAAAAGGCCAACCAAGAGAAACTTGCTTGCTTCTCAGTTTTCCAATTTCAGCAAAAAATTATATTTTTTATATGTGTTACAAATTATTTTTTTTATATAATTTGATATGAAGTGATTCAGTAATTCTTTAAAATTCAATGTGGTTCGGTAAAAACCAAAACAACATTAAGGTGACGCTTTTCCTTGCTGCCGACGAGGCCTGAGGTACCAAACGGTTGCTGTCCGTACAGCCATTGTACATGTGACTGTCGGCAAAAAGCGATAAAAAGGGGGAGCGATCGGCTCGATACATTGGTTCTAGCCACGAAAGAGACGAATTGTGTGAAGAGGACAACGTTCATTGTCTTGAATTCCCAAAGCCGGAGGTTTTAGAAAAAAAGAGCACTGGGCGGAGGAGGCGGTCGACTCAATGTGTGGGTTCTAGCCACGAAAGAGACGAGCAGCAGGCGGAGACAGCACTTTTCGTCTTGAATTCTTGAAGCTGGATGCATTAACGAAAAGGGACACTGGGCTGAAACCGACGAAAAGATAAGGTGATCGACTTAAAGCCACTAAAGAGGCGAGCAGAAGGAGTTGACAACGCTTTTTCGTCTTTGATTGAAGCAGGATGCACTGACAAAAAGGAGCACTGGGCGGAAAACGACAAAAATGTAAGGCCGTTGACTCGGTACGTGGGTTCTAGCCACGAAAGAGAAGTGCAGCTGGAGTCGGCAATGCTTTTCGTCTTGGATACCGAAAGCAAGAAGCAATGACGAAAAGGGGCACTGGGCAGAAAACGACGAAAGAGGGAGGCAATCAACTCGATACGTGAGTTCTAGCCATAAAAGAGAAGAGCAGCTGGAGTCGGCAACACTTTTCGTCTTGGATTCCTGAAGATGGATGGATTGACAAAAAGGAGCACTGGGCAGAAGTTCACGAAAGGGGAAGCGACCCACTCGACACGTGGGTTCCAGCCAAGAAAGTGACGAACAGCAGGAAGAGACAACGCCTTCCGTCTTGGATTCCAGAAGCTGGATGCGTTGGCGAAAACGAGCACTGGGCATATCAGCTGGAAGACAAGTTGGTGAAGCTTTCGTGATGCAGCGTCAACTGAAGCCACGAAAGAGATGAGTTGACAGGAATGGCCAGTAGCAGTGGACTATCCGGTCAGCGAGGGTTGGAGGTTGGCAGAAATCCATGCAGGAGGCGGTAAACGAAAGGGGACGAAAGAAGAATACGTACGAAGCGACCATTCAACATGGCCACTTGAGAACAAAAGATGTGGAGCTTTCATGGCACGCTTTTTAAATAGGAGGGAGGGTGCACTCATGCGCACTGGGTTCCCAAGCTGATTGGATCCAAGCAGCTAAAGATCTCAAGGATGAAAAGAGCATCATGAGAACATAATGCAAAAATTCACAGGTATTGTAAATTTCTAGCGGTAACAAGAAACTATTTTTGTTAAGTGTTTTCATGTAGGCTACTTACTACTACGGGGCAGTTTATTTATATTTAGCTAATAGGAACCAAATACTTTACCTCGCTTAGAGTAACAAACTGGCTGCAATACTTGGAAGCTGGATCTAATGGCACACAAGTAACAGACTTAACCTCGTAACTACAAAAGGGTTTAATCTACAGATTTATGGTTTGAACAATGGAAAAATTCCTATTAACCAACAATACAGCACCACATTATAATTGGATGATTTTGCAGTCACCAATTCCATGCTGAATCCAAGCATGAATTAGATAATGACAATTTACCTTAAATCCTGGCATACGGTACATGCGTGTCACATTCACGGCCGCTGGGCATCCCACCTTCTTTGTGCTACTTCTTGTATTCGGTCTTACTATCGTGCCATCCTACAGAAGCCAAAAATATTAACCATTATCTAATTGGCATGCCAAAAGTATTTAATTGTAAAATAGCCTTTTCTACTTTATGTTATGTCATGTAAATGTTACATAAGAAAAAGTAAAGCCAAAGATGATACACTAGAAGAGTGTTTACCGGACGGATAGTCAAATACTCTGTTGTGTAAAGGGATACCCGGCCGGCCTTATAACAGCCACGCGCTGATCGCCATCCACGCATATAGCATTGCAAAGGTCAACTGAGATAGTAGCGGCGTTCCTTGCAGCGAAGAACGCAGCTACTGTCTCAATTGGCATTGCACCTAATACGCGAAGCAGCATGAACACATTAATCGTGTCATCACAAACCGGAATGATTCTCGCATTTTAACATCACAATTTACAATTTTCTAGGCTAGTGTCTTATAATTCTGCTTTGGCGATCTATTGGAGTAACTAATTTAAATTTTTACCGCATTAGACTTTTAGATCTCATGGAAATTATTAGAAAATTAGAACATGCACACAAAGAAATGAAACGTCATGGTTATTGCAAGCGCGCAAAAGATCATACACTGCGGAACGGAGTACATATAGTTAATTATTATTCAACAGAAAATCTTCTAGACGCCACACTTTAAAACGGATTTTTACCAAGGGATTGACTAACGGTAAGGGAATAGACCTTTGGGGCCATACTTGATGTGGTGGATCGAGAATAATAACTATAATAATAACTATTTATTGTCAGTAAATACAATTGGAGTCAAAAGGGCAGGCCACCTACAATCTCCAGAGTTATATAAAAAAAAAATACTTAAATACAAAAAACTAATGCAGTTTTAAAAGCAAACAAACCTGGTACAAATATACCATACCCAAAAAGATAAAAAAGGTAAAACACAAAAGACTAAAACCTAAATTACCCAATACCCAAACCACAAAGATTAACAAGAACAGTTAAGCTAGTTTCCTAGGCAGGAAGTTAGTGAGGTTCACCCTTTTAAGGCGGGATTTGAAACTAACAATGCAATTAGCCTCCACCACATGCACAGGAAGGGAATTCCAACATGCTACCACACGATTACAAAAGAAAAATTTTCTCGTGTTGGATCTGCACGTGCCAACAACGAGTTTCCAGGGGTGACCCCTGGCACGATCTGCAGAACGGCATTCAAACAAAATGGTATAATCAATACCTAAAAGACCCCGGATTAATAGAAAAGTTAAACACAGGTCGGCATGTAGTCTCCGTAAATCGAGCCTTTCC
Source organism: Lithobius niger (assembly GCA_023313725.1). Lineage (NCBI taxonomy): Eukaryota > Metazoa > Arthropoda > Chilopoda > Lithobiomorpha > Lithobiidae > Lithobius > Lithobius niger. The sequence continues at coordinate 71,301 of JAHWFP010145704.1, forward strand.
AGGTTTAGGATAGCCAACCGCTCAAGGTAGGGTTTGTCCGAGAGCCCACTTAAATATTTGGTAAACCTCCGTTGGACTGATTCAAGGAGGTCAATATTTTTCAATAGGTGTGGAGACCACACTGGGCTGGCATATTCTAGTAAGGGACGTACATAAACTTTAAAAGCCATCACCAAATTAACTGGATCCCTAAAGCGAAAGAATTTGCGGATGATGGCAGCTCTAAGGCGTGCTAAATGGACAATCTTGTTACAATGCAAAGTAAAATTGAGGTCACTAGACATCCAAACAGCAAGATCTTTAATGTTGTCGACACACTGTAAAAGTTCTGTACCACCAAGTTTGTAATCGTACAAAAAATTTTGTCTTCCCAGATGGAGGACTTTGCACTTGTCAGGTGCCAGACCCAAATGCCAACGATCCGACCAGGCCTTAAGTTTGAACAGTTCGTCCTGAAGAATAGAGTGGCTAACAGGGTCGTAAACTTTACTGAATTGCTTGACATCGTCAGCAAATTTACAAAATTGGACATTTGCGTCAAATGGTCTAAGATCATTAATATAAAGTATAAACAACAGTGGGCCCAAGACAGAACCCTGTGGGACCCCACTGGACACATCCACAGGGCCAGATCGGGCACCGCTGAGTTCCACCCACTGGATTCTACCGATAAGAAACTGAGATAGCCAATCAAGAAGTAAACCTGTAAAGCCAAAATTATTTTGTAATTTATTCAACAGCTTAGTGTGAGTAACAGACTCGAATGCCTTAGCATAATCCAAGTATACAATATCAATCAGAATCCCCTAGTCGATAGCCGAGGTCCACTCGTCCAGAACGCAAAGAAGTTGCGTAACCGTGGAGCGAGCTGGCAAGAAACCATGTTGGTCATTGACCAACAAGTGTTGACTGCCCAGATGAAGTAACATTGTTTCTTTGACAATCATCTCGACCACTTTGCAGCAAACACAGGTGATCACAATTGGGCGATAGTTTGCCGGGTTGGATGAATACCCCCTTTTTAAAACTGGGGAAATTCTGCCTTTTTTCCACAACGAGGGCAATTTGCCTGATTTAACCCTTTGCGCGCCACTATTTATTCACAAATAAACCCTACCTGGCCATAATTTCCTGGTGTTGAGTACAAGGACTGACATTGTCCGCTTGATAAAATTGTTAAAAACTGTGTAACAAACTTTTTTATGTGCAATTTGTTTTGGTAGCACGATTAACAGCACACAGGCTTCCAAAAATTATGAGAAAAGTTCTGAAACTAACAACAAAACCATCACGAGAATTAAATGGACGTCATATGACGTTTGCGGCCTCCCCGAGACATTTATTGAGGACGTCATATGACGTTCGTGGCCCACGAAGGGTTAAGGGAGAGGTCAGCAATCCAACACAAGGGAATGCAAATTTCGTGTTTGACCTCTTTGAAAAAGTGAGCCGAGAAACCATCGGGCCCAACTGCAGTACTAGAATTTATATTTGAAAGAATATGTAAAATTTTTTCAGCAGTTACAGTTGGACACTCACCACAAAGGATGCCATCGAAGGTAGGCCCCAGTGGACGGTTATCGCCATTATTCAAAGTAAAATTGGCTGCGAACCCCTCGCTTAAAATATTAGCCTTACTTAGAGCGTCTTCGACCAGGTCAGAATTTATTTTAAAGGGGGGGATGGATTTGCTTGAACCCAGTTTACGGTTCACAAAATTATAAAAATTAGACAAATTTCCCTTAGAAATTAATGCTTGTTCAAGTTTGATTTCATGATCCCGAACAACCCTGGAGTATTCAATCCTACAACAGTTGTAACGAGACAAGTTGGTTTCAGTGCGTGTAGCCCTGTAGATTTTCCAAAGTTTAAGTTTACGTCTATTTAATTTAAGGATTGCTTTCGGGATATGTCGATTGTAATTATTGTTGGGATTTATGGTATTACATTGACGTTTACAACTATTATCAACGCAACGACGTATTAAGTATAGAAAATGGGAGTACATAGTATCAACCTCGTTAATGGACAACAATTCAGTGGCCCAGGGTACGCTGCACAACTCGGATCTAATGTCATCGAAATTGAGTCTTGGTTTCGGAACACCATTTACCCTAGATGGAATGATGGAGCAGGATAACATGAAACCAACCATGCAATGGTCACTAAGACCCAGGTGTTCCAAGACCTCCACTGCAAACACGGTACGATTTGTTTCGGCAAGTACCAAATCTAAAATATTTTTACCCCTAGTAGGGGATGGTACCAACTGTGTTAAACCTAAACCTGATACACAGTCAAGAAAAAATTGGCCATTTTGGTGTGAAGCCAAGGGGACACTCCAATCGACAAATGACATGTTGAAATCCCCCAACACAATAAATTCAAGAGCATGATTAGCAGAAAAATTAGTGATCTCCCGGCATATGTGTGCTACCGCCACAGGGTCAAACTTATTTGGTAGATAGCCCAACACCAGGCGCGCTTTGGCCTGTGTGGCAGATCAAAACATAGTGATTCACTCTGGATGCCCGAACCCACCACAGAAAAAAGGGCGCTGGGAGGAATGTCCTTTTAAATGTTAACCAGCCTGAGTGGGACTCGCATCATTTGTATTAACACCTGCAGGACCCAGTCTGTCAAGCTGAACACCACTACAAAAGAGGTTACTTTGGATAATGTGTTGAGGCATTTTGTTCCAGATGTTCACAACAAACAAGGGTAAAGTGATTTGGCAAAGTGCAGCACTTTTTAAAGAATTTTCCCCCAAGAGTGCTGGAGTGTGAACATGTGGAGTGTGTAAATCATTTGTTGTAAGCTGGGTCTTCAGAAGGGGCCTTGAATGTAAGAATCATATTGTCCTTCACACAGTGGTAGTCACGAGTAGCAAGGCACCACATTCGCCTGAAGATTGTTTTTAATGCTTGGGACCTACAAACATTTGTAAAAACAATATAAACAATGTAAAATATTCCAGAAGTACAGAATCTCTTCTTACGTTCAATTTAAGCTTTTCCTCTCTCTCTCGAGCATACTTCTTTTTCTGATAAATATTGTTGTCCTTCCCCCGGTGGCAATTGTAGAAGCGTGTACCAAAATGAAAGTAGGGCACATTTTCATGCCAATGTAGCCTTGACTTAGTACTGAAGGAAACTGAAACAAAAAGAAAACAAGAAAATTTCACCTTCTGTGACTCTTTTGGCTAGTAGACAGGTGGACGTAGACAGAAATTCAGCAGGGTAGGGCATTTTGGGGTAAAAGTTGGGAACAAGTGTTTTTAACCTAACTCGGGTATGCTGAATCCGAATCCGCCTGTCCCCAAAAGATATTTTGTCAATAACTGGCCGAAAATGCCTGAAATTGCCTGTAATGACCAAAATATAAATATTTTGTTAAGAAGATGTATTACAAAAATGTTCAGAACGTCATTCTCCACAAAAGATTTCCCATCGATTGGTTTGTAGAAGCAACGGTAGAGCGTCAAAAGCAGAAAATAACCCGGAAAAATGTCTGAAAAATACCCGAAAATGTCTGTAATGACCAAAACATAAATATTTTGTTAAAAAGATGTATTACAAAAATGTTCAGAATATCATTCTCCACAAAACATTTCCCATCAATTGGCTCATAGAAGCAACGGTAGAGCGTCAAAAGCAGAAAATAACCTGAAAATGTCTGTAATGACCAAAATATAAATATTTTGTTAAAAAGATGTATTACAAAATGTTCAGAATATTATTCTCCACAAAACATTTCCCATCAATTGGTTCGTAGAAGCAACGGTAGAGCGTCAAAAGCAGAAAATAACCTGAAAAATGCCCGAAAATGCCTGTAATGACCAAAATATAAATATTTTGTCAAGAAGATGTATTACAAAAATGTTCAGAATGTCATTCTCTACAAAAATTTCCCTCAATTGGTTTGTATAAGCAACGGTAGGGCGTCAAAAGCAGAAAATAATCATTACACGTTCAGTGGCGGATCTAGAAATTTCTGAAGGGGGGTGTTGTTCTACACCGGCTAGGAGGTCCGGGGGAGCGCTGTAATCTCCCCGAGCGGGGTCTGGGGGCAGCGCCCCAGAAGCTTTTAAATTTTGAGGGCATTTTAGGGCTTCTGGAGCGCATGATTTTCCGGTATCATAAAATATAAATTATTAATAGCTAGTAATACCTCGACTCAGCGAATTTTTAGAAACTAATACGTAAATACTAGAATACTTATTTTTCTCTTCACATTGGAAGCAATTTGAAATCTTTACGAATTTTCCTTAGTATTCGGATGAAACACGGCTAGTAAAAATAATACCCTTTTTTTAAGGATTTCATTTCTCAAGGCTTTCAAAACTCACTTTTTATTTAAATGATAATTATTGCGACTGCCACTGCAGCCTTACAAAACAAAATCCAAACGACGATTGCCTTTCCTAGCAAACTTATCTTTTACATTATTTACGTTTGGAGTGTTTCGATGAATATTAAAGTGGCACTATCACCAATTGAAAGTAGGCAGAACCTAGCAATATGCAGCGCTGTCTAGTACTATCTATCACTATCTTGTACCAAGGGAAGGAATGCACAACTGCATTTCTTTTAACGATATAAACAAGCCACGATCTCTTTAATTATTGAGTGAAAATTTGGTACGTCCTCGTGCACCTGGAAGCAATCTGTAAAGATTAACAATATTACTGCCTCTTGATAGCGACATGGTATATTCGTTCGCTTTTCAATCGGTGATAGTGCCACTTTAATCAGGCAAGGCCTGCTAACCTGTCACTGGTCATTGTTGATCGCAGGTAAGATTTTTAATCTTTTTAGTGTAGAAAAACTTTTTTCTGAAGTTGCTGTTGTGACAGGAGTTGTTGCAAAGATGGAAAACAATGTGGTGCTTTCTTTGGTTGTGCAAAATAAATATATTAGACTTCTGCGTGGTTTTCTTACGCTTCATGATGGCAACTTTTGGAAGCTGGGCTGGGCCTTGGTTGGAATTTACCTTCCTAACCAGATGAATAGATTTGAACTGCGGTTGTGTAATCACAAAGATAGTAACAACCTCTGGCATGTCTTCATCCTTTCCTTTGGAGCATACGCAAATTACGTACGTGACACGTTGAGGGGGGGGGGGGGTTGCGAAAATGTGTTAGGGAGTGTGTAGTGGAGTATGACGAAGTGGTACGTAACCACTAATACTCGCTAAATAATTTTTTGCTTAATTTTTTTCTCTAAATTTGGTTAGCTATACGATTTTTTAAACTTCTGTTTGCAACTTGGAATATTTATTTTTTCAAATTGGCTGGACCCCACTTGGCGTAACCCCCCACCTAAAAATACGTAATTAATTTTTGGATGAATTAGTTGTTATAAGATGTGGTTAGTATATACGAACCACATCTTATAACAACTAATTCATCCAAAAATTAATTACGTATTTTTAGGTGGGGGGTTACGCCAAGTGCTACATTGGTGTTACAAACGGGGAGGAGGGAGGAGGGTAAACACGTTGCTAAAAAAAGCGTGTTACGTAATTTATGAATGCTGCCTTTCTTGTCTACTTCAGTGTGGGGCTTCTTTCTGGAAAGGTGACTCATCTACTGTGACCCCTTTAGGGCTAAGTTGAAGACCCTTTAATTTATTACCTTTTTTTCTTTTTTTTTCATTAGTGGGTAAGTAAACAAACCATTTTGAAGGTCAACGCAGAAACGTGTTAACCAATTTTTTTTTTCCGAGAATGGCTTTTTTTTTATTTCTTTAGCACCGAAGGGGGGTGCAGTCGCACCCGACGCACCCACCTAAATCCGCCACTGTACACGTTATTGCAGTCAGTACGATAAACATGTGTGTAGCACTATGTTCGAGTCTCTTAATCTTTACCTTATGTATACAAACGAATTAGGTTTGAAACGTTCGAAAGATGTAGTTGATACCTTTCGAATGCTTCAAACTGCACTCAAGTTACAACCTCTAAAAAGTTACAACCTCTAACACAATACAATGTTGACCACAGTAGCATATACAGTATATGGTATAAACTCGGATTCAGCAAACTCTACATATGCAAAAAATTCTGTTATCCTGCAAGTGTAGATGGAGCTGGTGAGGAGTAATACAGCATTGAATATACAATTTTACCTGTAGACGAGTTTACAATAAAGGTAATTACAATATAGATAAATTACAGTTTGCCTTTTATGTTCCACATGTTCGGAAACCAGGATAGTCTATTCTTGCATGTCATGGCATCCTGGGTGTCCGTGCACTTGCACACTATGGTGCACAGTTTAAACTTGCGACATGTGCATTTCAGTATCTTGCAACCAGTTTTACAATGGCAAGAGAGAGAGTTTTACAATGGCACAGTTCGTCATCAGAAAAGGAACATGGTATCCCTCATCATTCCACCATCCACAGACTGATGGCTTTGGAAGACGAGGTTATGCATAATTTGCAATCTCCCAGACCATACTCCGATAATGGGCTCGCGTTGTATGGCATTGCAAAGCATCGTTTGTGTGCAGAGGGTGAGGTGTAGTGCTTCAGGCTTATTGGCTTTGGGGAATAGCATGAAGTGCATCTTGCTGACTGTGTCCACATGGTCTGGCACATTGTAGACCTTACAGAGAATTTTTTCCATTGCAGAAAATGTGTCTTGTGTTAACTCACCTACTCCAAGACAGCACTGAGTATCTCGCTGTGTTCCTAAAAACCCCATATATGGTTTTCTTCGATAGACCAGCTAGGAAAGGTGTCGTGTCACATCCGAATAATGCGTGGTTGGATGGAAGGACTTGCTGACCCAAGTTGGAGGAAGTTTGCTATGAACTTGTTGAATTGGAATAAATGTAAGATGTTTAGAAGTACCAGTTTCCATCCAGAGCTCTTTGCATTGCATCTGCTCTACATGGGCAACAAGAAGTAAATATACATCTGAGTCGCTAGCCCTGACAACAATGGTGTCTGCGTCACAGTGTATAGTGTGGAGAATTAGCCGGGTATCGGCCTCCTCGTCCATTGCCCTATCGGTGGGAGCTTGTTGCATCAGCTCCTCTGATCAAAACTGTGCCAAATCTGCTTTATTCTTCCTGGACGAACAAGATGACAGAAGCAACAAACCGCTACACAACAAGGAAATGTTACGAGCAACGCATCAGGAGGCCGATACCCATCTAATTCTCCACGCTATACACCGTGCCGCTGAGACCATTGTTGTCAGGGCTAAAGACAGATGTACTTTTACTGGTTATTGCGCACGTAGAGCAGATGCATTTGAAAGAGCTCTGAATGGAAACTGGTACTTTGAAACATCCTGGATTTATTCCAATTCGGCAAGTTTGCAGCAAACTTCCTCCAACTTGGGTCAGCAAGGCCTTCTGTCCTACCACGCATTATTCGGGTGCGACACAACATCGTTCCTGGCTGGTTACTCGAAGAAAACCAAGTATTGGGTATAAAGAACACAGTGAGTTACTCAGTGCGGTCTTGGAGTTGGTGAGTTAACGCAAGTGACAGGAGAAATTTCACTGTAAGGTGTACAATGTGCCAGATCATCTGGACATAGTCAGCAAGGCTTGCTTCATGCTGTTCCCCAACACCAATAAGCCTGAAGCACTGCTACCTCCCCCCCCCCCCCCCCCCGCGCCCTCACACCCTACCTCCCTCCCCCCCACCCTCACACCCTACCCACACATGATGCTTTGCGATTCCATACAACATAAGCCCGTTATCAGAGTATGGTCTAGAAGCTTGCAAATTGTGCATAATCACTTCTTCCAAAGCCATCAGACTGTAGATGGAGGAATGATGAGGGATACCATGTTCCTATTCTGATGACGAACTGTGCATAGAGATGATCTCTTGCCATTGTAAAACTGGTTGCAAGATACTGAAATGTACATGTCGCAAGTTTAAACTGTGCACCATAGTGTGCAAGTGCACGGACACCCAGGATGCCATGACATGCAAGAATAGACTACCCTGGTTTCCGAACATGTGCAACATAAAAGGCAAACTGTAATTTATCTATATTGTAATTACCTTTATTGTAAACTCGTCTATAAGTAAAATTGTATATCCAATGCTGTTTTATTCCTCACCACCTCCATCTACACTTGCAGGATAACTGAATTTTTAGCGTATGTAGATTTTGCTGAATCCGAGTTTATACCTTATACTGTATGTGCTACCGTGGTCAACATAGTATTGCATTCGAGATTGTAACTTTTCACCATGAGTGCAGTTTGAAGCATTCGGAAGGTATCAACTATATCTTTCGAACGTTTCAAACCTAATTCGTTTATCTACAGTAGCTAAAAATTAAGAGATTCGGACATAGTGCTACACACATGTTTATCACACTGACCGCAACAATGTGTAATGGTTATTTTCTGCTTTTGACGCACTACCGTTTCTTCTACGAACTAATTGAGGAAAATTTTTTGTCGAGAATGACATTCTGAATATTTTTGTAATACATTTTCTTAACAAAATATTTATATTTTGGTCATTACAGCCTTACAGGCATTTTCGAGCATTTTTCGGGTTATTTTCTACGTTTGACGCTCTACTGTTGCTTCTACAAACCAATTGATCGGAACTTTTTTGTGGAGAATGACATTCTGAACATTTTTGTAATACATCTTCTTAACAAAATATTTATACTTTGGTCGTTACAGGCATTTTCGGGAATTGCACATTTTCAAAAATCTCCACCAGCCTATAGTGTGTGCCTGTAGTTGTTATCTTAAAAAGCTGTGACACACTCAAGCTTGCATTAGCATGACTAATAAGGGAAGCTGGGGAAACCCAGCAACTCACCTTAATCCTTTACCAGCATGTTAATGTCTAAAATATCAGGACTAAATACTAAGGCTGCACCGATACCGATACTGGATCGGATCGGTTGCCGATATTCGCGGTATCGGATCGGCATCGACAAATTTCAAGGAAATATCGATAACTCTGGAACCGTTCGAAATGATACGCGGTTCGCGACGTTTTGCTGAGGAAATCACTAAGTATCTCCCTAGCTAGGTTTTAACTGCGGGTTACTAGGCTATTTAAAATTTTTTTATTTTGACAATTATTAAAATTTTGCTGAAAACTAACCGTTGATGAAAAATTTGGGGTACAATTTTGGATATCGGTACCAGTATCGGCAACATTTTTAAAACCGGATCGGTGTCGGATCGGTAAAGTTGGTATTGGTGCAACCTTACTAAATACACAAGATGCACTAAGTAAAAATCAGTACATGAGGAAGCACTAACAAATTACGTAAAGCCTGGAGGGCAGAGGGGGGTTGAGTAAATGTGTTACCATGCATTATGAGGGGGGAGTATGACGAACTGAATGTAACACACTAATTTTTGCAAAATTATTTTTCGCACATTTTTTTTTCTAAATTAATTAGCTAAATTCTTTTAGCTAAACTATAATTCTGATTATGACTTAAATTGTTTTTTCAAAATCTCTGGTCGTTTGCCCCTAAGCACAGCTTATAAAAATGAATTCATAAAAAAAAGCCATACAATGGGCGAGGAGGGGGGGAGCATAAATACTTACGCAAAAAAAGTGTTACGTAATTTGTGAACGCTCCCTAAGCCAGTAAATAGTTAGGCATGCAGAAAGCACACTCAGAAAATTACATAGGAAGAAGTAAATTTGGGCCATGAAAACAAATGTACGTTCTCGTGCATTTTCATTCCAAAAGTAATCAGGCTACCAGATTTTTAATTTTAATTTTTTGTTTTATTGGAAGTAACTCAAGTCTACTTTTAATTGCCGAAAACACTTGTCTTATAATTTTACAGAGCTGAAAGTGGTTTTACTTAACATACACTACAATTGAATGCAATGTGAGGATAAATTCATATCACCTTTGATAATTCTTGATAATATTTATTTTTAGCATTGCTTTTCCTTCTACAGTAATAAATTTAGCTGGTCATTGCAAAAAAAAAATATCAATGACAGGGGCGATTTTAACCACCAGGCAGGTCCTGAGAACCAACTATTTTTTTTTCATAGCCTTACAATGGGAGTTAGCATTGAGCGGCCAATGGCTAATTGAAAACCAATTGAAAATAAGTTACTCATGTTAAGTTTCATTTAACCTTCATCTTGTTACTTACACATGGCCAAGGTGGGCTTTTTGAAACTACAGAAGTGACAAAATGTTGCCAATTTTCCCACGCTATTTGTAAAATATTTGGATAAAATTTTGCCCTTTAAAAGTGCCCAAATGCCAAAGCTTGGGGGAGCAGCCCCAACCTCCATTATAAGCACTGCCCTAGGACAGGTTACGCTGGGGGTTAAATTCCCCATGACTCCAGCAGATATGTAGGAAAGGTGCATACAGGATGGGTCGAGAAGGTACTAGAAAAATATACGCCTCTAGAGCATGTAGGCTTATGCCTGTCAGAAAGCATTACTGATGATTCTGTCACATAAGGTAGTTCCATCTTGGAAATGCTCTATTGTTGGCCATGAATCCCATCAACATAATGAGATTCATTCATATTTATATGAATTTATAGTGTCCACCTTCTGATGACTGCTACCTTTCCTAATAAAACAGTATTAACGAATTACCAATATCCTCGGTGCGATTCGTTTACATCCATTGTAGCTTGTAGCCTCGTTCTAGACACTTTCAGATTAAAACAATATAAAAACAAAAAAATTACAATTGTCTACCTTCTAATAACTACTTCCTTTCCAAATAATAATTTGTCAAATTAATAATATCCTCACTCGGATTCTTTTAAATCTGCACTAGTTCAAGACATCATTATCAGTTAATTAGCAAATTGGGGTAGGCTAAATCAAGGTCGCTGGTCACGAAAATAATGTGTCATTTTTTCCACAAATTATGTGCCTCGCTCGCGCTGCTACACTCTCTGCGGCATCAGAAACCACAACTAATCACGATATAATATGTTAAAACTACAACAGCTAAAGTTTACATTTAGACACCTACTCGATAGGCTATCGTTAGAATCATTCCAAATGGCTTAACAGCTTCCTAAATCCACGGAGAGTTGATTTCAGAGCGCAGATATGTATTGAAATGACTTAAAATTGTTAATTTTTAGTGCCGCGTTCAATGGTTTTTCTCCAGGGTTTTTACGCCGGAGAAGCATTCCAAATCCTACTTTCGTTGCTTATTCGACCTCAATGATTATAGGACTTGCTTTTACTCGAAACTTGTCTTGTACTCATTTAAGTACCTGACAATCCACTGAAGATGAAAAAACATAACTTTTTTTTTCTTTTAAATTTTCATTATATTTTAACAAATTAATTTCTTTTGGGCCTTACGTCAACCGAAGCAATTTAATGCTTGTATGGCTGAACCGGCTCAATTTTGAACATTGCCAGACTTTTGGAGAAGAAATATCTGGTAAAGGGAGGTGCCAACCCGGGGATTCGATCCGGGAAACCTCCAATCATCGTAGGGGCCAAAAGATTGTCCAGAATTGGTCAGAATAGTTCGCATAGCCGCTGAAGGAGCGGTTGAGTGGTTTTTCACACGAGTCAACTTGTCCCTGCAACTAATCACTACATGTTGAAGCTTATCACAAACTATGAGGTTATATCTTTAGCCACGGCGAGTGCGGTAGCGCGAGCGAGGCACGTAACTGAAAATAAGCGGCCATCATTTTCGTGACGAGCGACAATGAGGTTCTTTCAAAACGGCCCACATGTGTACGAACCGTACACACACTTCTGAAGACAGTTCGGTACCTTCAATGCACAGAAACCTCAACAGAACATTCAAATAGTATCTGGCGAGGGAGACGACGTCACCTTTCAAAGCGACTGATGGCTCCATCCAGAGTCTGTCGATAAACCGTGCCTCGCGTATGCTCACAATTCCGTAAAATTCAACCACCTTTGCGAGCTGCTCGATGGTTCGATCCCACAATCCATCAGCAAAGCCCTCAGTCTAGACCCGTGCGCCGCCACGCCACGCCGCCGATGATTTTCCCAAAATTTCGCACGCCGTTGCCGATAAAAAAAAATGTCGGCACGCCGCCGCTGCCCGCCGCCGTTAATTTTTCGGCGCGCCGCTGGTAGCTTTGTATTTTAATTCAAAATTTTAGTTTTAACTCTTTAACGATTTTTTCCCGATCTGACGAGCCTAAAAACAAAAAAAGGGAAGAAAGAAGAAAATCCTTGAACTGGAAGAACGACACTCAAAACAAACAAATGCGCTGAAGTACTTTCGTCATAGTGTGCTACTTAGTTTTTATATTCGTGTAATGAGATTGGAGGTGTAAAAGTTTTACACTTTTAACAATCTCCTGCTACAGATCTGCCACGATTACCAGCCGTCGGTCGGTTTGTTTTTATAGCATTCCAGCCACGAGTATTCCTTCATGACAAGTTTTGCGTCAGGTGCTTGACTGTCACAGCCAGGGCCAAATGGGGCCCCCTCTCCCTCTGTGTCAACAGCTACTCACCTCCGCCCCCCTCCCCCAACCCTTTTTCCACCAAAGCAAAAGGTACGCAAAAGGAAAAATTAATACGAGGTCTTATATTAAGTCCTCTCATCAGGGCTGCACTCGTTTGCATGTTTTTTTTTCTGATATCCGTTATTGGTGGAAGCAAGAATTTATAGGTGGAAGGTATAGGTAATTCTTGGTGGAAGGTATAGTCTTGGTTTCAGATGTCCACAAGTAATGCTCAGAAGTAGGCTGTTCTTTAAAGTAATGTAACGCTGAATTTAGCAAACATACTTAATACTGTCGTTCATCGGTAAAAAAGTTTAAGCATTTATTATTTTTAGTCATGGAAATAAATACCGAGAAGTGTAGTCAATTTGTAGGAGTTAGGCTGGTAGAAACTATTTTTATTTTACAAATTTTTGGCTGAAACATATTACAGTATCCTAACGATGGCAAGGCAGAAACACTTTTCAAACAAATCGGGACTGATGTTACATTTATTTACATTTATTTTCAGGAAAAAAAAGAGGTTTTTTCAGGTATTTAAGCATTTTTAAGTATTTTTGGGAATTTCAAATATTTTCTCAGTATTTTTTTTTTATATTAAAAGACATAAAAACTTTATTCGTTTTTTCCTTCACTAAGCTATCATTTTGATGAAAAAACGAATGCTTCAGTATTACTAAAACTTAAGTATTTTACACCGTTTTGAGGGTCTATTTTCAAAATTTTCTAAACTCCTCCCCTCCCCCTTTCGTATGGGTTTTTTCGACTATTTTGGGCCGATGGGCCTTTACTACTCCAGCCCGGCCCTGGTCACAGCCAAACGATCTTCTGTTGCCGTAAAAAAAAACCTATTGTTTGCATTCTCAACAATTACGCAGCATGTAAAAATAAATGTATAAAAGTAAGAAAATTCTTGGGAAATTGCTATATGCACACCTGAACAGTAGCAGTAGTAGTTTACATATTTGATAATTCAATACAGCTGTCGTAATACAAAAAAAATATCTTTGTAGATCTTCATAGATTTGTTCTTAAATTATCGCACCAATAATAATTTTTTATCTGAAAACTACTTCTCCCCCCCCCCCCCACTCTACTTCCCCTTCCTCCTTACGTCTTAAATGTTTATAAAATAGCATTTTATTGTGATACAATTTTTGACTAACTCAGCACAGCAAAAATGTATGAAACGCTGCCATATGCCGCCGCACGCCGAACTACTTCACAACGCCGCTGCTGGTAAATAATTTCCACAGGGGCTAGGCACACGAATCACGTACATGCCGGAACACTCACGCCACCCGTGAGCGAAAGCGAGCGATAGTATTCCTAATACACTCAATCGCTCGCTTTCGCTCGCTTGCTCGCTGCGCTCGCGGGGTGGCGTGAGTGTTCCGGCATGTACGCGATTCGTGTGCCTAGCCCCTGTGATAACTTCCGGCGTGCCGCCACCGCCGACATTTTTTAGGAGGTACGCTGCCGCCGCCCTTAAACAAGCGGCGCACAGGTCTACCTTAGTCGCGTTCGAGATAAAGTCACTTCCGTTGAACGGAGATGTTTTGAACGAAGGTTGAAAAAAGTTAAGTTTACATAATAGGAACATCAGTTGCGTAATAAAGGTGTACAAGCAAATATTAAAAGTAGTTCGTTGGCCTCTTAACTCTCGTTTTGCCTTTGGACTGCCGGTATTACAGTTCTATGGAGTGTTCTGTGTTTTGGCAGTACCAAACTGCGTACAGCAGCGAACAGTTTGTTTTGCACATGTGTGGCGTTTTGGAAGAACCTGCTTGATTTACCCCAATTTGCTGAGTTTTTTAAAATCGAAAAAAAAAA
>JAHWFP010145704.1:85594-119820 GCA_023313725.1 Lithobius niger
CCCCCCCCCCCTCGGTAGATTATCCCTACAATTTTTGTGAACTGAAATTTCAAAAATTTCCTCCATTCTCACCCAGGCATGGCGCCAAAGCGCAGGAGGAAGGGGGAGGGGTGGAGCAGCGGCTGGTCTCATCCTATAGGAAAGCACTAATGTTTTTGCTGGGGAACTGCTGAAAACCTTTTGCGGACAAAATAGGCGTTCTTTATATAGTGGGAAAAGAATAGGGTCATCAAAATTTCGAACACAGATTTTATTGCGCCACTCGTCTCTACCCCCAATTCATTTTACTCCATACTCAGTTCGAAAATGAACCCCATCCTAACGCTCACCTATCCTGATGCTCACCCTTATTTTTTTATTTTACTGAAACTTCCAAAATCCCCTCCCCGCCGCTCGTTCATCCCTACTATTTTTTGACACTGAAATATCCCACCCTGCGTTTGTTATTGCTTCTGTTATTGTTATTGTTTTGCCTGATCTCTTGTATCAGCGACCGCCCCCTCCCCCCTCCCCGGCCCATCTCCACAGCTAATGGTTCCCTCTATGTAATGATCACTTCCATTATATTCTTCCACCTTGGAAGTGATAATTCCCAATCATTCGTCCAAGCTTCCACGTTATCATCATACGCGCTGCTACCCTGCCCTGCACTGCCTTTCTTGCAAGGCTAGCTGAGATAGTAGCTGCGTTCCTCGCTCCACTCCAGGCCTGTCAGCTTCATGCTCTTCCGGCATTATAGTTAGTGACAGACACGCCAGGAGGCGTCCAGTACCGTACGGCATGAGAACCAAAGAGGATTGGTATCTGAACAAAATTTACGCTTTAAACTTTAAACGCGTAAAGGCATCGATCAAATTGGGAGATCTGGCGCATATTGAGGGCTTTTCACACATTCACTTAGTCCAGATACAAATTCCTTTGGGTTCTCAATTCGTACGGTACTGGACGACTCCTAGCGTGTCTGTCACTAAACAGAAGCAAGCTGACGGGCCTGGAGTGAAGCGAGGTACGCAGCTATCTCAGGTGGCCTTGCTTTCTTGATTCATGTTTTTTTTATGTTGGCAATAGATGGCGCGGTGTGTCTATGACCATGAGAGACTTGCCGGAACTGACCGTGAACCCTCGACTGCTGTTACAGTGTTAACCAAACGCCTAAATTCAGCCAACACAACAACCGTATGAGCCTGAACGAATTTTTGACATGTTAACTACTTTAGGGTAACGTGATTATTTTTATTACTGGTTTTTGGGTTGTGTGAGTGAACCGGAAGACGGACCGGAAGTTGCACCGATTGTACGGAAGTTGGTGTCGCGTATCTAACTGATTTAACGATCTTACATATACTTTAACTGCTGTTAAAGTGTTAACTGAATACCTAAATTCAACCAATACACCAACCTTTAACGTAGCATCTACTTTCACGGTCTGACTATTTTTATTACTGCTTCTCTGGAATGTCTGTCAGTTGACCGGAAGTTGTACCGGAAGCCAATTTAGCGATCTTATATATATGACACTTACCTATGTGTAGCGGGTGCTATATTCACCTATTCACCTGTATCTATTGTTTGTGATGTTATACAGGCCATACTGCCAGGACTCTCTTTTGCCCCGGATAGCCTGGGAGCCCTGGGCAGGTAAAAGAGATCCCGTCCTGAGGATTCATCTTCAACTTGTTTAATGCTGAGAACTTTAGGATGAGAGCAGACGCTCTCTTGGGTTGCTCGCTTGTGTTACTTCTCTCTCGAGTCCAGCGTCGCTCGCTAGAAGCACTGCCATCGGGCAGAGGTATGGGGATGTTGCCAGGGCAGAAGTTGGCCTCTAGGGGCGCACGCTGACAGGTTCCCCCCCCCCTCAGAGTAAAGGCCCGTCTTTGCAAGAACGAGTGAGCAAGGGGAAGGGGAGCTTACAAAATTCCTTTACATAGAATCAAGGCATAATAAAGTCGAATCACAAAAAAATCGAGTAGCATGTTTGCAGTCCACATCTTACAATGAATGTCCACTGCGCACAGAATCACACATACCTGAGTGGCTGCATGGCCACGGCTTAGTCCATGGAATACAGAGCACAGCCTTTGCATCGCATTGCCTAATCGGCGTATCACACGCGAAGTTGAAAGTCCCATCTTCCACTACCGGATTCCAACGTCTCACTTTTCTTCACTGACCTGTTGTGCCGGAGATTTCCGCGGTTGAACAAAATTGAGGGAGAGGTTGGCTGAAATGGTCTGCGAAGCACAATTACATATTGAGGCATACAACGCTGACTTCCAAATTACGTGAGGCCAACAAACTTTTCAACCGAGGCATTTTCTTAAGCGGCTACAACACTGTATGTGTGTGTACTGTCCATCACCGACCGTGGGTAGGGGGAAGAGTCGGAGACAGTAACTCCATCACCGACGCCGCGGCACCGTTTCTCGTTCACTTTGCACATTAACATCCCGCCGTTCCCAGTCTTCTTGCCTGAGGTCCGCAAACGGGGCGGCATCTGACGTCAGAAGCCAGATGTAGTCCGTTAGGTGGGACGGAGGTTTCACCGTTCTCGCAGCCCTAGTAGTGGGGCGAGTTGTCTTGCTTATCGTCTTGGGACTAGCCTTTTCCTCGTTGTCACTCTGCATCCGGGGTTGGTCCTCGTCGCTGGAGGGAGTCCATTCTGGGTCAGGGTCATCATCGTCCTACGAGGAGCTTGATGATGGGTCTGATGATTCGCTCTCGCTGTCGGAACTGCTTTCCGAAGAGTCATTGTCGGGTCATAGAGTCCTTACTGGGGCGGGAGCCGCGACCTGCGGAGTCGTCTCAGCATTGGGCCCATAGCGGTCCATCGTGCCTGGGTCCCAATACGGATGCATGTCTTGGACGTTGACTATCCTGACATCCTCTGCGTTGTCGGTGGCAACAATCTCGTATGTCACGGTGCTCTTCTTCTCTTTCACATGGTAGGGTGCTTTGCACAGAGGCGCTAATTTCTTCGTTAGCCCCTTGTCGGCATCGGAGAGCATGTGGTTGGTGATTTTCACTAGCTCCTTCGGCTTGTACGAGGTTTTCCTCCTCTTCATGTCGTAGTTCAGTTTCGTTGTCCTTGCCGCTTCGACGAGATGTGCGGCGGCAAGGTCAGTTGCCTTCTCCAAGGTTTCTCTATGGCGCTCTGCGTGGTCCTGCATGGATAGACCCGATTCGGTATCCGGGAGACTGATCATCGCCAAAGGATACTTCGGATCTATGCCGCGCATCAAAAAGTGTGGCAATTTCACGGTACTGATGTGAGGCGTCGTCCGCAAGGCCCATTGGAGTGCGGGTAGTAATGGACCCCATTGGTCGTGTTTGTCATGAAAAAAGGCTCGCAAACAGCCTTTGAGAGTTCGGTTGACTCGCTCCGTCAAGTTTGACTGTCAAGTTTGGCCGTCGTGCGATTATGTTTCACACCGGAGATGGTGAGGAGGTCTTCGAATATCTTGCCTACAAAAGACTCGCTCTGTCAAGTTTGACTGTCAAGTTTGGCCGTCGTGCGATTATGTTTCACACCGGAGATGGTGAGGAGGTCTTCGAATATCTTGCCTACAAAAGCCGGTCCGTTGTCCGAGACCCAGATGTTGGGTGCGCCTTCGGCTCTGAAGATCTCCGTGAGGAGTTTCCTTGCCGCAGTCTTTGCTTTAGCATTCTTTGTCGGAATCAGCCAGCAGTACTTTGAGAAGTAGTCTACCATGGTCAGGACGTACTTCTGGTGGTGGGATGTTTCAGGGAGTGGCCCTACGAAGTCTACGCCTATCATATGAAGAGAGTGGTCGGGAATGACAGGTTGCATGTCCCCTGCCTTTTTGGGCTGGGCGTGTTTCGTGATTTGGCAGTTGGGGCATGAGCGTACGTAATTCTTGCAGTCCGTGAACATGCCTGGCCAATGAGCAATGGCTCACAGGCACTGCATGGTCTTGGTAACCCCGAGGAGCCCAGCTTGCTGGTGGTTGTGGCAGTCGTGCAGATATGTCCTCCGGAGTAGCTTTGGGACGTAAACCCTCCAAGAATGGCGCGGATCACCCCTGAACGGTGCTAGGGGATCCTTGTAGTAGATGAGCCCATCATCTCCCTTGACGTATTGCTTCAGGATCTTGGTGACCTGGTTAAAGCTTTTGTCGTTGCCTTCTCTTGACGGGCTGGCCAGGATGTTGGATACTTTTTTGACCCCTTCGTCATTCTGCTGTGCTTGCCGTAGTTGACCTTTGTCGGCAATGTCAACGAGAGGTTGTTGTCTGATGTACAACATCGGGTATCCCGAAGGTTTCACTGCATCCATGGTTTCATCTTCGAAGTCTGGAGTCTTGAAACGTGTGTCTTCACCATTTGCAGCGGGAGCTGGCTTTCTCGACAAGGTGTCAGCCACAATATTCTGTTTGCCTGGACGATGAACCACCTCAAAGTCAAAAGTTTGGAGACGTATCGCCCATTGTGCGGTGCGTGTGGATGATCGTTGCTTCGAGAGAATCCATTTTAAGGCCTCGTTGTCCGTGACAAGTTGAAATCTCGTGTTTCCAACGTAGGTTTCCCAATTTTCCACCGCTTCGACGGCTGCGAGAGCTTCCAACTCGAACGAGTGGTACTTCTTCTCTCGGTCCTTCAAGCCTCTGCTGAAGAATTCTATAGTGCGAGTTTCTCCATCAATTTGCTGCGTCAGGACTGCTTCTAATCCTTCGATGGATGCGTCCGATTCAGTTCTGAAGGGTTGTGAGAAATCTGGCAGTGCCAGGATCCCTGCGTCGAGAAGTTTCCATTTGAGACTGTCAAAAGCCTATAGGTGTTCTGATCTCCAGCGGAAGGGTGTGTCGACCTTCGTCAATCCATACAATGGTTTTGCCGTCTCGGCAAATTCCCTTAGGAACTTCCTATAGAAATTGCAGAGCCCAAGGAACTGCTATACTTTTCGTTGTGTTGTTGGTATGTGGTAGTCTCTGATGGCTGCCACGTGGTCACGTGCGAGTTGAACTCCTTCTGCGGTGACTCGGAGACCCAGGATTTTCAGCTCTGGAACTACGAAGTGGCACTTCTTCCTTTTGAGGGTAAAGCCTGCCTTCTGGAGTCGCTGAAAGATCTCTCGTAGTGCCCAGCAGTGCTCTGACCATGTCCTCGTAGCCACGACGATGTCATCGATATATAAGACGCACACGGTGTTAAAGAGGTACCCCAGGATCCCTGTCATGACTCGTTGGAAAGCCAGGCTCGCGGTTTTCAGGCCGAAGGGAAGAACTTTCCATTTATACAGTCCTTTGTGGGAAATAAATGTTGCGCAGTCTTGGCTGTCTTTATCTAGGGGAATTTGATGGAAGCCTTGCTCCCCGTCTAGCAGCGAGATATATTTTGCTCCAGCCAGGGAGTGGAAGACTTCATCAGTACGAGGCATAGGATACTTGTCAACCTTGACTTGCTTATTAAGCTCCCTGTAGTCGAGAACTGGTCTGAAGCCTCTCCGTTTTTCTTTCTATTGAGGAAGAATGGGGAGCCCCACTCGCTTGTTGTCTTCTCGATTCTGCCTCTTGCCTCCAGTTCCTCGATCATTTTGCCCAGCTCATGCTTGATGTCGGGAGCTGCTCTATAGGTACGTTGCGCGACTGGGTTGGGTTTGGAGTAGAACGAGATGTGGTACTCGTATCCAGGTACTCGTCCTGGTTTTCCAGGGAAAACATCTTTGTAGTCTGCCAGTAAGCTGTCTAGTTCTTCGTATTGCTCTGCTGACATCTGGTTGAGCTTCTTGTCTCCGTCAGAGTTGTGGATGAACCACATGGGGATGGTCACCGGCGTGGATGGGTTGGCGGCATGCGCGGTCAGAGGGAAGGTGTGTCGCACATCGCCTTCAAAGTTGCCGACGAAATTGGCATAATCGATGTCAGGCATGTTTGCACGTGGAAAGCTCTGCCGAGGATGCAATCCATCGCTAAGTTGTCGTGAACAGAGAATTGGACTGTCTCGTGCCTTCCTTGCGTGATGATGGGTATGTTGATTTGACCCCGTGGTAGGGTTCCCGTCGAGCCATCGGCGAGCGTTGGGGGAAGTCCCTCGTATGGTTCCATGAATTTATCTGCTCCCGGGAGGAGGTAGTATAGCCATGCTGATCTAATGGCGTTCCCTTCACAGCCGGAGTCCAGACCGTTGAAGAAACCGTGACCATAGGCGATGGTGTGTATGGCTAGCATCGTCGTTGGTGGAGCCATGTACATCTGTGAGGGTCCAGTTTGCGTGGGTGATTGCTTTGGTTGTCACAAAATGTGGAGATATGACCAATTTTCCATGCACCTGTAGCACTCGACGTTCTTGTGCCACGGCTGCGGTCCTAACTCTTTGCTGCGCTTTTTCTTGTGACTTTTGTCTTCGTCATCCGAATTCCCTCCATCTGGTGATTTTGCGCTTGTCGGTGATACTGCTGTCTTGGTTTGTGCAACCGAAGACGATTGGTATGGAGGAGCCACCGGGTTAAGCGTTGAAGGCGTTGGCTATGATGAGGTCTGTGATGAAGCCTTACCTTGCTCTCGGTGTCTCTGCGTCGCTCTGTTGCCACTGTTCCTGGACTGAGACTCTCGAAAACGCATGAAAGGCGGGAGGCTTCTAATTTTCTCTAGGAGAGCCCTTGGCGAGTCGTAACTAAACATGGCTAGGTTTGACTTGATTTGGCCCATCATCTGCGTGATGATCGCTGTGGCTTGGTATTTCTCTGGCATCTTGTTCTGCAGTTTGTTAATCTGCCGCAGGATCTTATGCACAAATTCCTCTGGAGGTTCCAAATGCTGTTGGCGAATGGTAGCAATGTGAGCCAGTCTGTCTTGGTCCATCATAGGTTTCTTGAAGGTTGCTTTCATAGCTTGCTTCGCCTCGTCCCAGGCCTTCGGCTTTTCTGGTATGGCGAACCACCAGTTCCTGAATTTCCCCCTCAGACAGCTTGCCAGGAGGTTGTGAAGATCCCTAGGGTGAAGGTTTTTGCCCGTCACGAAGACTGTCATGTCGTCCATCCACTCGGAAAGATTCGAGTCGTCTCCAAGATGTGATGGGGTTAGATTGAAGGAAGTCATCGCTGTTGAGAGCCTGCTGAAGAAGGTGTCGAGGGTGGTCGTGTCCGCCGTGGCAGGTGGGTGTTGGTAGACGGTGAAGTCCCCTGAAGCTCTGCTTGTGACTGTGTTCCTTTCTTGTGAGGTCGAATTGTCCTTACCTGACGAACGTCTGTTGTCGAGTTGAACCTCTGGATACCCGCTGCGGGAGGGTCTGCCCCTGTGCACGCCCGCTGGTTTCCTCCATGAGTCCATGTTGTTTTCACCAAAGAGTGGAGGGGCTGAGTGTGTTGAAAGAGTTTTGGGTTTCGCCCCCGTTTGGTTGGAGGAGGAGATTGGGGTTTTCGAGTGAGGTGGCATGTCATGGAATGTCCCGTGTTGGTAATCCGTCCAATCCCTCAAATTTTGTGGTTGAGGGCCCCAAAAATCTTGAGAAAAGCTATTTTCCGCAATTTCCCTAGGTAATCCGCCGCTAATCCCGGGTAATCCCTGGTAATCCCTGGGTAATCAGTAATCCCTCGAGCGATGTGGAAATCCCGTGGATTCTCGATCATGTGGCCATTTTCCCTTGTTTCCTTCGGGTAATCCCGGTAATCCCTGGGTAATCCCCGGTAATCCTATGTTGACCTGCGGTAATTCCTGTTGGGGGGTCTTTGGTTCTTGGTGGCCCTGTGTTTGGGAGGTGGTCTCTTGTAATCCCCACGTGTCCCTTCCACATCTGAAGTAGCCCCCTGGTAATTCCTGGTAATCCTGTTGGTGGGATCCAGAGCGGTTGGAGTGGTATTTAGTAGGCCCACGGTAATCCGTGTCTTGAGGTAATCTTTGGTTTTGGTAAGATTGTTCAGGGTTGTTTAATTTTTTATTGGTCTCTGCCAGATCCTTAGTTAGTTTTGCAACTTGGTATTGTAAATCATAATTTTGTGCTTTAAGTGATTTCAGTTCTGCATTTACAGAATTCAAGCACCCAACGTTAGTATCAATTGCTACTGAAGACGTTTGCAAAAAAATGGTTCGTTTGACGAAGCATGGCCCCGATCTCTCCCAACGAAGGTGATAGAATCTGCGGCTCGTCGTCGTATTTTCGCAAATGAGGCGGGCTGATGGCGGCATCCTGTGGTGCGTCGTCGAACGACAACGTTCCCGAATGATTCGCTGAACCCACTCCTTGCACGAAATTAACATTTAACTGTGCATTACACGGTGCAATTGCGACAGGTAGAACCTCGTCAGGAATGTCCACAAAAACATCTGCCGATTGTCTTCCGTTAGCACTTTCTTTCTCGTTAGTCGACATTAATTTGTAATTCGGCCAACGCTTTTCAAATTGAATGCTGCCCGATGGACACTGCAATGCTACGCCAGTTAGGTCGCCTAGGAGACGGAGCTGCGAGCTGTTGCGTAGCAACGGAGATCTGACAAAGCAACGTTGCGCGCGCCTTGCTGGTTGCTATGGAGACACTGTTCGTGGCGTCTGCCCTAAGGGAAAGTTTTGATAGCGCCGGCAGTTTGATTAATTCTGGCGTTATTTCGTAAAATGGGAATACAAAGTTCGTCTAGCACTTTCCTAGAATTACAGAAAATATAGTTCTGGTGGTGTCAGACTGAGAGTTCGATTTTGTTTCCCCAAATTTATGCAGTTTATAGAGTACATTCGCCACAGGTTTCGAGTTGCGAATTTTTTTAAACAGATTTGCGGCACGCAGTTCGAATAGTTAGATGTTTTCCAAGCTTTTCATTAATTAATTGAAACATATAGATAGTTCATGTGACATGTTTACGCTTGGTAAAATCAATTTGTCTCCCTCCAAAACAAGTTCAGAAACAATCTCACCGGGTTTCTTCCTTTGCGTGCTGTGGTCGTGGCTGCGTTGCGGCGGCTCGAATTTTCCAGCAGTGTCGAATTTCTCTGGCGTCAATTTCCATCTTTCTGTTCGAGCACCAATTCTACCAGGACTCCCTTTCGCCCCGGATAGCCTGGGAGCCCTGGGCAGGTAAAAGAGATCCAGTCCTGAGGATTCATCTTCAACTTGTTTAATGCTGAGAACTTTAGGATGAGAGCAGACGCTCTCTTGGGTTGCTCGCTCGTGTTGCTTCTCTCTCGATCTCTGACATCGGGCAGAGGTATGGGGACGTTGTCAGAGCAGGAGGTGGCCGCTAGGGGCGCACCCTGACAATAGGCCATACGGGCATACCCATTGAATTAATAAATATCCTAAAGCACCGAACAGAGCGATCAGAACGCACCACTGTTAGAGACAGTTTGGCTCCAAACTTGACGTCGCGCGTGCGCAGTGATGTTACATCGTTGTACCTTCACCACGACGTGACCTGGCTAATGGATTTGACCAGGATTGACTAATAGATGTGACCAGGCGAGATCAATGCCAAATTGCGAACCATATCAGGGAGGTGGTTTGCTGGGGTGGAGGTTTGAGCATGCGTGACGTAACAGTTTTGACGAAACAGATTCGTCGCTGACGATGTTAACGTCAATCAAGCCGTATCAACACGGAAATTAGCAGGGAATGAGCCAAACTGTCACCAACAGTGGTGCATTTGGTTCGCTCTGTTTGGTCGTTTAGGAAGGTACCGTATGTAGGACGCCTGCCAAGAGTCTGCAGTGGCGCTGTTACTCCAACGGCGGATCCAAAAAGAAGTCTTGGAGGGGAGCACCGGATGATTATTGTTGATTGTTATTGTTTTTGTCGAAACTTAATTGTGTTTTTCAACAATTTCATCAGTTTTTCTGAGTGTATTTTTGCGTTGGTGGGGGGCACTGCCCCCTCGACCACTCCCTTGGGTCCGCCCTTGTGTTACTTGGTGGACATTTTAGCGACCTACGCTCGTCCATTACTGAGGCAAGAATGCGTGGTATACCCGGGTCTACGTAGGATGCCAACAAAGCTTACAGATGTGACACACATACAGGGTGGCCCAAAAGTTCTAGAACACCCTCACAACTTTATAACAGGGATAAAGAAAATACTGAAACTCTGGCAATGTAAGTTTGGTTAAAGGATCTGCTTTTTGTATAACTGCCATTATACCTGCCCCCCCCCCCCCCGTGCGGGAGGGGGGGAGCCAGGGGGCACAACTCAGAAATTTTCAATGGGATAGGGGGTAAAGGAATACGTTATTTGAAAGGTCTTTATTAGGCGAGTAAAGTGCCGCAACAATAGCATCGATACGATGAGCCTATCAAAAATGGCAGACAGTCAAACATTAGGAATTTCCTCTGCATCCCTATGTTGCGGTTTGAAACCCAGAGAGTGGGTCTTAGTGGCTCCCCCCCCCCCTGGGGGGGGCACTAAAAGACGTTGTAGGTGTGATCCAACTAAATTGAACAAAGCATTTTGATTTTGCTGCCATCTACGTCCTTTTACGACGTCTTTAGCCTGAGTAAGACACAGGGATGCAGAGGAAATTCCTAATGTTTGACCGGCTGCCATTTAGGATGGGCTCATCGTATCGAAGCTATCGTTGCGGCACTTTACTCCCCTAATGAAGACTTTCAAATAAGATATTCCTTCACCCTCCATTCCATTGAAAATTTCTGAGTTGGGACCCTAGGGCCCCTCCAAGGGGGGCAGGCATAATGCCGGTGGTGCAGAAAGGTAGAAAGGTTAACCAAACTTACATTGCCAGAGTTTCACTATTTTCTTTCAATTCCTTTAAAAATTATGAGGGTGTACTGGGACTTTTGGGACATCCTGTATATCAGGTGGCCTTCATCATTACTGGAATAACCTTGCTTGTCTGCCACTAGGTGGTAGTACATCTGTATACAGGGTGTCTCAGAAGTCATGGTCATAAATCGACAGGGAGGTAGAACTGATCACATCTATAAAAAAAGTCCCTATAATACATACACCGGAAACGACTCGTTTCCGAGATAACGAGGCCTGTTCCCCCGGGTGACACAGGCATAGTCAGCCAACTTTCAGGGGCAGCGCACCACATGCTTAAAAATCAAACAACACGTGACGGTGAAGACAAGTTTAGGAACGAACCGTTCCTTACAAAGTTATTGCTCATCCATCCTAAACGAGGCACCCACACATTAGGGTTGTAGGTTCTCCCCCCCCCCCCCTCCCGGGTAGGTAATTGCTAGAAACAAAGCAAAACGCCAAACAAAAAGTAGTAAGTTGGGATCGGCTTTGACTGCTTCCCCAGAAGGAACCTTTCGTGCCTCATGCAGACTGAAAGCGTTGTTGCACATGCCACACAGCCATGATGACAAAAAAGTCAAACTTGGTTTGGTAGAAAAAGGTAAAACTTCTCATTAATTTCTTTACTTGTGGAAAGAAACGTCTTCTCCTACTTAATCTGTTTAGTTTAGAAGAAAAGGGTAAAACTTCCGATTAATTTCTGTACTTGTGGTAAGAAAAGTCTTCTCGTACTTAATCTCTTTGGTTTTGAAGAATAGGGTAAAGCTTCCGATTAATTTCTTTACTAGAGTATGGCAGTTAACTTCACCAACCAAGAGCTAGCTGACATGCATTACATGTACGGTCGGTCTGACAGCAATTCTGTAGAGGCAGCCAGGCTATCCAAACCGAAGGCATCCGGACCGTCGTACGTTTATTCAGGTTCACCAACGTCTATGTGAGCGCGAGTCATTTGAGGTGCACCATGAGAAGGAAGGCCAAGAACTGTTCGTACCCCTGACCTGGAAGAGCAGGTGTTACGGAGGGTGGATGACGATACGGGAATCGGCACAAGGCAGATTGCTTTGGCAGAAAATGTAGACCGTAATGCTATCTGGAGGATCCTGCGTGATGGACTGCTGCGCCCATATCATCTGCAGCATTTGCTAGCCCTAGCTGAGAACGAATATCCGGCAAGGGTTGCATTCTACCAGTGGCTTCAACAACGACGTGCTGCAGACCCTCTCTTCCTCAGCAGAGTGTTGTTTACTGATGAAGCCGCCTTCACCCGAGATGGAATTTTGAACTTCCAAAACACCCATTTCTGGGCGTATGAAAATCCTCTCGTGACCCTGCAAGCGCGAAACCAGCATCGTTTCTCAATCAATGTGTGGGCTGGTATTGTAGGAGATCACCTCATCGGACCGATCATTCTACCCAACAGGCTTACAGGGGCGGCATATCTTACCTTCCTGCAGTATGAATTATCTGGTCTACTCGAGGACATCCCACTGGGGGACATGGCATAGGATGGTGTTCCAGCACGACGGGCACCACCCCACTTCCTGATTGCTGTGAGGCAGTATCTAAAAGAACAGTTTGGGGAGAGATGGATTGGCCGAGGAGGCCCAATTCCGTGGCCTCCCCACTCACCTGATCTCAATCCATTTGACTACTGCATCTGGGCCTACACGAAGAGACTTGTTTATTCACGCAACATAGACACTGAGGCAGAATTGCTCCAACATGTTCATGATGCATTTCAGCAGGTTAGGCAGAACCAGGGGATCTGTGCAAGGATTCGTGCATCTTTCAGGAGAAGAGTGGTGTCATGCATTCAAGCAAACGGCCCACTTCGAACATTTGTTATGAACTCCTAGTTTCGTCACGGCAGTGTGCAACAACGTTTTCAGTCTGCATGAGGCACATAAGGTTCCTTCTGGGGAAGTGCTCAAAGCCACCGTCAGCCACCGTCCACCGGGACCGAACCTACAACCCTAATGTGCCTCGTCTAGGACGGATGAGCAATAACTTTGTATGTAAGAAACGGTTCGTTCCTAAACGTGTCTTCACCATCACGGACATGTTGTTTCATTTTTTAAGTATGTGGTGCGCTGCCCCTGAAAGTTGGCTGACTATGCCTGTGTCACCCTGGGGGACAGGCCTCGTTAGCTCGGAAACGAGTCGTTTCCGGCGCATGTATTGTAGGGTGTTTTTTGATAGATGTGATCAGTTCTAACTCCCTGTCGATTTATGACAATGACTTCTGAGACACCCTGTATCTATGTCGGGGCCTATGTCTAATCTACCCTGATCTATGTACATATCATTACTGTGAGTTGCACTCTGGGAACAGAATGCACTATGGGTATCTCATACTTTTATGTTATAAAAGAGCCAGCCAGGCCCACTAACCCAGCTGCCAGCCAGGAGAGTGACGACTTGAGAATTTATCTGTCCCCAAGATGGCGGCCGAAGGTACACAACTTTCTCCAGCTGCCTCTCTCCGCACTGCCATTTACGCTGCCTAATTTGAATGAAAAGATCAAAAAGGGAGTGAATAAAGTATTTTACAACCAAGCATTGCACGTAACCTGATTAACAATCATGAAATATAGTAAGCATTTACTGTTTTGAGTTAGGTTGAGAACTTTTTTTTCCGTAAAAGGGAAATGTTGAACTGGTCAGAAAAGTTTGGTTTTGACTTAAACTTGTTGATATAACTTGTTCCATGTTGCCGCTGGAAAACATCCATAACCTGCTAAGGAAGATACATCCAACTGCATGTAGCTGCCTGCTCGGTAACCCTACTGCGCCTGCACAGTGGGGTCCTCCTCTATAAAAGCGAGATCGCTGAGACTTTCACCATTCATTTTCCTCCATGTCACTTCGTCTCTCACCTTTCGTTTAGAATATGGATTCACCGTCTATCACCATGCCGAAGACAACTCCTTTGGACGACCCAACGAACCCGGTTCCGTCTCTTGCTCCCGTCTCTGTTGCTGCTCACTCGTATGCTTTCGCCGACCATTTGCTTTCGGCTTTGGACCTTGCAATCCCTGTATCAACAGACCCAGCCGTGCTGCTGGCAATCGTCGAGGATGACTCCCTGTTGCACGCCGGACAACGGACCCCTCCTGCTTTCGACCTCCAGAGCCTTGAAGACGAATTCAAAGAGGCCAGAAAATACTACCTGGAAGCGAAATGCAATCTTCACCGGGCATCAGAGGCCTACAATGCCTACTGTTCCCCGATGTCTCCACTCCACCTTTCATCCTGATCATCGCATCGTTTTCATCACACCGTGACCCGCGGCGAGGTAGATCACTTAGTCGAGTAGTCCATATGGAAGCTTTCGTCTGCCGCCCCAGCTCCGCCACCCTCCTGCTCTTCATCCCTTCAGCGTGAACATACCAGCAATTGGGTTGCCTCCACTTCAAGCCATGGAAGCCGGAAAAGACCTTCCACTTCTGGCAATCACAGTACCAAGAAACCTCGCCCAACTGAAACGATTCCTCCTGTCACCCAATTGGGCAATCAACCCCAGCTTTCACATCCGGATCCCACTCTGCTTTCGTCTAACCACACTGCAAAGCATATCCATTTCCCAGACGACTCCAGCAACGATGACCTGACCATCCCGCTTGCACAGTTTTTGAAGACATTGGAAGACACAGTCCCCGACAGTTTCCTTTACAAGCCTTCTCAATCCGCGGATGCACCTCTAATCAACCGAGGGCTCAAAACCAGCTTTGGTTTAGCCCTACGTGACCGTCACACAAAAACCCGCAACCTTCTAACTCTATGCAGCCAGCAACTGCCAGTCATTCGTACAACAGGTGTCCTAGTTGTTTTCCTTGGGAGGGTGTCCTCTAAGGGGGTGTCACTTCATCACTGACCCACAAACTTGAGCATACCTACCAAGGATGATAATGGTAGTTTACCGTGCATTTCTTTTCCTTGCAGCAGTGCAGCAGAAGTTTACTAAATGCCTATGTCACACAAACGTCACTTGCGCTAGACAACCAAAAGCAACAACCCCCTGGTGGATTAGTATAGACAGCTATCAAACGGATCACCAAAAAAATGGCCGCTGCAATATCCGTGCGTTTGCTGTAATGGCTAAAAAGCGTTATTGTGAAAGTTTTATTGGCTATCGTAAAGCATCAATATGGTTGTGTATTTATTACTTTACCTACCTACAGCTTTTTAGTTTCAGTTAAGTCCACCATAACTATAAAAAACACAGCCGAATTATTTTGTTGTAGGATCAAATTTTGGATCAATGGGAAGCAGCCATCTTGTTTTCGCAGCAGAGTTAGCACCTTCTTTGTTGCTGCATGGCTGCATTTACAAGTGCACGAAACGAGGAAAAGAGACGCGTCCACGTCATGCAGCACTGCAAATTGCAGCTAAAAAGTAGGGGAAAGAAACAACCTTTTAGCGAACTGCTTTACCACTATGTGGCACCCTCTGAAAACTCGGACAGAACTATAAGGAATAGATCTAAAGTGTTTCAATAGGGACTTTTTGAGTTTCAAATTCTCCTCCCCAACCCTCTAAATTCTTGGTTCGACGAATAGGGCAAAACATGCACAGCTACAGTTGAAAAACGAACGAATATACCATGGCGCCGTTGTAGCGGCAGTGATATTGTTTAAAACCTTAAAAGGTTGCTCCCAGGTGCACGAAGACGAACCAAAGTTTCACTCAATAATTAAGGAGGTCGTGGCCTATATAATTTATTAACACAAATGGTCATGGCTGGTTTATGTGAAATAAAAGACCTGGCGGCCGATTAACCTAATATTCACTAGAAGTAACAGTAACTAAGTAACAGTAACTAGAAGTAACTACTGAGTAACAGGGGCAAATGACAAGGTTTATTGTAATACGATTGGTTTTATACAGAAATCAGGCACACATGTTTGAAGGCATGTGACCTGGTTGATTCATTACTGTAAAAGGTAAGACGCATCTGTGGTCATCCACAGATGACGTCACATACAAGCATTCATTAGTGATGTCTATAGCATCTATGGTGGCATTGTAGTACACACACCACAATGTCCCTCTTAAAAAAAATTGGATTCAGTTACTGTTGATTATGGTCCAATTTTTGGCTTTTGATTGTTGTGATGACATCCCAAGTTTTTCGATGACATCACTTGTCCTGTAAGACTTTTTTGATAACATGTGTCAAGTGATTTCCTGATGGTTAAGTTGCTTCCCAGCAATGTTGTTGAATACGAAAAACGTAAAACATAAAAGATTAATTTCATATTCAATAATACTTTACGATCGGGGGGGGGGGGAGTTAAGGCTTAATGGCGCATCGACAACAAGGCCGTTAGCGCCACGTACGATCAGTCCCATGCTCATGTAACAATGGACGGACATGTATCTAATCAAAGAACAATTTAAAATTGTGCGATCTCTTTCACACACATGTAAGGTGGACGACATATACATTTTTAATGCCTCGGTGACAATTTAAGAAGGTGCCCTCAACTGGGCACACAAGTAACTTGGACAGATACAAATAGTTACTTGCCCCACGTTACTCATGTTATAAAGTTAATTTTAAGGGGGAAGTAAATTAATGATGTAAGTCTGATTTAACTGCAGTAGAAAAATAAACAATTTATTAAAACAGTTGTTTAATTGTTATAGATCTAGTTTTTCTGTTTTTTTTACGATGATGCTTACGACGCCCTTCTACAACAGGAAGCTGTGCAACAGCTGTAGGGCTCGTACTGTGTGTTCGTTTTTCAGCATTACTCAGCACCGGTGGAGTTTTAGGTAGCTGAGGAGCATTGCATGTTACGGCTTTGTTTACTACATCCGAACAGTGAATGGTGCTGTTAGTTGGCATATTTACATTTTTAACTGCCGGCTCTGACCTTGTTGATTAATGCGGTTTGGTCAAGAGAGTTGGATTGGTAGACTCGGAAAAGCTGATACCTGATCCGCGTTTATTTGTTCTAGACTGTTTAACTGTAATGTTAAACCAGTGACCATTTGACCAGAATAAACATTATTATCTAGGATGGCGTAAGGGCAGTCAATTGTATAAAACACTAATTATGCATTAAATAGGTAGCCTAAATAATAAGCAATTATTCATCTAATACTGGGCCTTTAATCGACTCTCCGGCGTACACAATATTGACCCCACAATATGGCCAATTAAATCAATGACAAGTTGTAATGATTTGGATGTATCGATTACAATTATTCGGCAATGAGTTGAACGAATGGCATTACGGATTAAGTCGAGCGAAAAACTTAATCATTATTATATTCTCTAAATTAAATTAAGGAATCTCGGGTTAATTTAGCAGCGTACGTATTGTTGCTAGTTAAGCTGAATAACCATAGCTATTGCTATTGAATCAGAATACATAGCTCTATAATAAAAGCTTGAGTGAGGCTATCGGCACTTGGCTTTAGCTCGGCGGAGAAGTCCCATCACCAACTGAGGCACGGCTTCTGGCCTGGCGTTACTTCGAATCGGGACCTCCGGAATTTGACTGGCGTGAACTAATTAACAACTGTTGAGCAGCTGATGATCGACTGATATCATGCATTCCGAGGTTCGGTTTAAATACTATAGCGTTATCGGCCACGATTGATCCATTGTAGTATTGATTTATTATTGAAATGCTAAATATAGTAACATTCTGACAGCCTGGGCCCTTATCGCCAAATGGGACCTCTAAGCAGGTCAATCATTTCATTGTTGCTTTCGGGTTCATTAATTCTTCCCCGTACTCGGCGCTTTGAAGTTATATGCTGCTATAATTAACTGTCCCGTATGGGAGTGATTTATTGTTATTCCTTGAAGCGATCGATCACGAGCGACGATCTTATCGTAATTAAATCTACTTCTAGAAAGTCATTTAGGTTCTACGAAACTGTTGTAAATATTGTCAACTGGTAATGCCATCCTTTAAACTCTAACAACAGGTATAATTACACTTGTTCAGGTTACAAATGATCTTGCCGCCTCTCGGTCGTCTCTGAAGAGGACTCCCAAATTATATCTACTATCTGGAGTCGTTTTGATCTATCCGAATAAATATTCGGCTGATGCATTTAATAAATATATGATATTATGTAAATATGTATCTAACTAGTTAGTTGTATTGTTTCTGTTATGAATATTAATTAAGCCATTAATTATTTCCTTACATAATCCCTGTTCATCCTAAAATCATGGTACCTTTTTAGTGGTTCCTTATTTTAGCTTCCTAACCTAGCTCATTTATAACAGAAACTGCTTTACATAATTAAGCAAGAATTTCACATTTACCGACTGGTCCAAAGTTAATTGTCGCGTGACTAGAGAAAATGCACCTTCTTTGAGGTAAAAAAACAACCTTCACAGAAATCAGGGCAATAATTATGTACAGCAAGATTAAATTGCCTCATTAATTGAGCAATACTCTTCTGGGTGGAATTGAATAAAATTACTGTATGGCTTAAATTGCATGCAAGACTCGAGAGTGCATTCTTCATGTAACTGAACTCAAATTTAATAAATTTTACTTATGTTGCTGTTGATCTGAAATAAATAATATTTCGCTCTCTCTGTGCTGGCCACATGGGTTTGTTTATCCCTCTCACTTTCAAAGGAGGGGGCGTGGCACTTTCCCATATCGTGTTGTGCTCTACCTTCGACCTTGAGTTGGCCATGGTCCGGCCAAGGTCGTTCAAGGCTGAATAGATTCTCTATCCTCGGTAACTACGTTGCCAGCCGTTTGGCCTAGTTTTGCTCTAGCTGGGGGAATGAAAGAAAACACAAGCGTTACTGGCTATGTTTTTTCAACTTTCAATATTTCCCTTTGAAATCTTGTTTCTTGCCTCTTCACATTTTGAAGAAAAGTCACTTTATAATCAAACGAGACTGTAAATTGCTTTTTATAAGTAAATTAATGAGTACTTAAAAAAAATGGAATGCCCACGGTTCGATTCGAACAGTACTATTTGACATTGCAAAATTTAATCACTCTCTCCCGTTAGTACCAAATGGCAACAAGATTTCATCGGAATACACAGTCTTCATAAAATAAAATATCACATGCATGCTACAGATACGAGTCGCCTGGAAAACTTGTATGTTTCCGACTATAGTATCACTTGTTTGGTTCCGTGCTGGGATTCAAACTGGCGACCAAGTTATCAAAGTCAGTTGTAACATGCTTTTTACTTATTTGGTAAATTTTCATGATACATAGTAACAAAATAAGCATTAGGACAAGGGAGGGGACAGGATACCTGTTTTGTTACCGCGTTAAGTCGCATTCGCTTAATCCTTCATTTAAGTGTCATCCACTGTTATTCCCAATGAAAATTTTTCATGACTGTGTGCCCATTGCGTACTTAATGTTCAAAATATTTCCACATACTCCACGTTTTGGTAGTATCGCTGTTAGTGTCTGTATTTGAGTCTAAGTTTCATTTCCATAGCAGCATAACGAGTACTGCAACTCATTATATATGCGGCTCGTTTGATGTGGTGTGTAAAATATATTTACGTTTACTTGTATTTGTTTCACCCATTTGACTATTACTTGACGGTTCAGACTAACCCGTGCAGGAAAGCAGTCAATCGTAACTTTTAAGAAACAACTGTATTCGTGTTTGTCTGTTTTCCCTTTTGCCTACCACCTGACAGTTCAAACTGACCAATACAGAAAGCCGTCTATCATGGCATTTTAAGAACCTTGTTAATGTATATGTGTGTTAACCCAATTTGACTATCATGTTCAGGTCGAACCTAACAGTTAAGGTTCCGCCAACAAACATGGGTTTTAGAAATTATTGTGTTTCCTCACAATAAATATGTTATACTACAGGATGTGAATGGCACAATCCTCGAGCCTAATGTTATGCGATGCTCTAGTGACTCAGTCGTCACTAGAGTGAATGTTATATAGTGATTTGTTTGTAAGGCTATCGCCTTTAACAAGCTCTTTTCCATGGCAAAAAAACAGTTTTTACCTATGCTACCTCATTGGTTCTCCTGAACGTAAGTAACCAATACATAGGAGAGTCAGATGCTGGAATTCTAAAATTCCAGAAACCTAAGATTTTAAAATTAAATCGAAATGCAGCAATTATACAACATCTCTTTTTTTTCCATTTGTGCTGCTAAGTTGTTTCTGACATGCAAGCTTCCAATAACCTACTGTCATAGACTTTATTCTGCAGTATCTTAAGCGTTGCGACTGTACTTATTTAACTTAGAATATGCAGAGACATCCCTATGCCTGCCATCGTTAATTTTGAATATCTCGTTCAGAGCGATGTTGCGCCACTTGTGTGGTGGCTAGCACCGGACGTCACTTTAATTACTTTTTCTTTCTCAATTAAGGGGACGCAATTTTGATCGTCCGACTTCCACGTCACTGAGTGACAATGTGTTTAAACGACCAGTTTTTGAGCCCCGACCGTTTGACCTGCTGTGGGACTTAGCTATTTAACTATAGTACTAGTTACCCTGGGTGAATCAAATAATACAAGTTGGCCAGACTCCATCACTGATTCGCTAGGTTATAAATCTGCACTTACAACACTAAGTATCACATGTGGTTGTTGCCAACCAGGAAAAAGTTATTTCCAGCATGCGGTAGATCTTTCAAGGGGTTTTTCACTATAATCTGAGTAACCGTGTGTAATCTGTTCCTTAGGAACTTACGTGTGAAGTACTTTTAAACTTAGTGTAACCACTGATTTGAACTTACGTTTGGCATTCCAGGTCTTAAGCGTACCTCACCCTTCATCAAGTTGGATTCACATGGTGAACCATTTTATTTAATTAACGTTAAGTGTGCCTTACTATAAGTAACGGCAATGTTTTCCAAGTTAATAAGCTTTACAATGAGTAACAGCAATATTTTTCAAGTTAATAAGCTATTTGTGTTGCCCCATTAACTTATGAAAA
This sequence comes from Lithobius niger, assembly GCA_023313725.1. Lineage (NCBI taxonomy): Eukaryota > Metazoa > Arthropoda > Chilopoda > Lithobiomorpha > Lithobiidae > Lithobius > Lithobius niger. The sequence goes on from JAHWFP010145704.1 coordinate 106,222, forward strand.
TTTCTATATTTAAGTTTGCATAGTAATGACAGTTAATTTATGTGTGTCGTGGCAAGGAGAGGTGGGGTGTATAATTTACTCTGATTGTTTTCACCACAAGGCTAGGGATCACTTATCGTTTTATTCATTAGTCCTGGATCATGGTGGAATGATCCCTGTCCTATGATTTAGCCACTTTTCTCCAATTATGTGCCATCCTGACACTTTACCACAATTCACTGTATGTTGCACAATTTTCTGAAAATACATGAATTTTGGCCTACATCAGTTATGTTACATTCACATATATTTCTAGGTTATCTGAAACATATCACAATTATTTACACAATTTTGTATTTGTTCATGACCTTATAAATGAATTAAATAATTGTATTTCAAAATATTGTTTCAGAATTTTCTTTCTTATTTCAAAGAATAGTTCTGTATTTTCCCACTATGGAGTGAGATTGCTAAAATTAGCTACTTGGGTGGCTAGCAAGCTGTTGTCATGGTCAAGGCTGAGGTGTCCTGACCTACTTTGACCATCCCCTTCACTTGCTGATGAGTGCACTTGAGCATGTTCACTCTCTCTCTCTCTGCTGAGGGAAGGGCGGGCAATAAACGAAAGTGGTCGGTGGGTTGAAAGGAATGGGGTACGGCTCTGGGCCATGTTGGCTTGATCTGACCTCAAAATGCAGCCTGGTAGAGGACATGTAAACAATAGCTGATGGTCACTGCAAAAGCAGAGGGGGTGAGCTACGTCCCTAGAAAAGAGACAGCCCCTTTTTCGTGACGTCAAGCCTGAACTTTGCACCCATTGGTTTTGCCAATGTCCATTTCTGGGTCACAATTTTTTGGACTTGAGAAAATTTGGCGATTTCACCTGCACACGAAGTTGTGTACTTCCAATCGACTGTTTGCTTTCCGTTCCCCAAACATTTTTCTAATGGATCCACCGCAAAAGAAGAGGAAAGTGGCTCCAAAGGAGGAGAGGAGCGCGGTCGCTAATCTACCTCGCTACATCAAAGACTTTCTACGTCTGCTGTCCATTAATCTGCTGCTATTTTCGGTCCGCGTAGATCACTATCCACATTGCGAAAAGACACCAGCGTTGTTTGATGAATGTCCTCACCGGGCCGCCGAAGAAGTTCCGTTTTCCCCGGTGCTACCAAATGAGGATCCGCTGGGCTACGTGCTTCGGCTCTTCTTTATGGAGGTAATCCTAGAGAATCCGGGGCAAAATATATTGGTTGATGGTGCCCTGCCCGAAGTGCACATTAATTGCACTGCAGTCCCCTGATGGCCCGACAACGTCTCCATTGTCGGTACATGACATTTCCAGCGTTTCCTCCGGAAACTGAACAATTATCCGGGCATTTCTGGTGGGCGGTGAATGCTGAGAACACCTTTTTCATGCAACAAAATTTGCATAGGGCGATAGCCCAATTCAACGACGCCGCCCGTCGGCTGGAAGCTACCCCAACGACCGACGAACTGCTTGATGACTTCGCCGAAGTTTTCCCTGACTGCCTGCTGGAGGAGTTGCCGCCGCTTCCGGACTTTATCCGCATCGCACATGTTCAAGATCCAGACGTCTCAAACAATGCCAATGCGGGAGCATCCGGCAGCGGCGTCCAGCAGTGCCGGCACCCTGGTGGCTGTAGAAATGACTGTCCAGTATGCCATAACGGACAATATGGTAAGAAAAGTCTTATTCATCATTATTTTCTACTGTTATTGTTTTAACAAATCATATAATATCCATATTAAATGTTTATTTCAAATTTTCATTCATATACTGGTTATGAAATATTACTTTTTTTGATTTACTGGAAGTGGAAATGATAATGCCAAACTTGTTTATGCAAAATATTTCCTTTTGAACAACTTCCATAAACTCATTTAAATCTTATCACAATATTATGGGATTTAACCCTTTAAGGACGGGTGCGCCCGAATGCGCCCGCTGTATAATCATTGTTTACAGCTCTTCTACAAGTCATATCGAAAACTTCCAGCCAATTACAGTAAAATTTAAACTGGGACATGAAAGCCAGATCATTAAGGATAAAAATGACACAGGTTTCATTCCCTTACCTCAACTGGGTGAGAAGCTGCGATTTTTTTTCTACAAGTCAGTTATAAGTTCTTAGCGCGCACGTAGTCCTTAAAGGGTTAAGCGTCATTATTGACTGTAACGAGTCTTAAAAAATATCTAATGCGATGTATGCATTGGAAAATACATTATTGCTCTTTGGGAAAAGAGAAATGCCAATATTGACAATTACTCTTTTTTTTTTAAAACGTTTTTTAGTTCTTTAAATTAATGGCCCTCAAAAGTAAAATTAAGTTACTTTGAAGTAGGGTGTTTATTTTCAATTTTACTGGTATAGGCTTTATGAATTCTAGGCCTTTTGGTAAGTTACATTTACATGAAATGGTATAAAATCAATTTCTATATTATTTATTTGTTGTTCTTAATTGTAATGTTCTATTCCAGTGACCATTTGACCGGAATAAACATTATTATCTAGGATGGCACAAGGGCAATCAATTGTATAAAACACTAATTATGTATTAAATAGGTAGGCTAAATAATAAGCAATCATTCACCTGATACTGGGCCTTTAATCGACACTCCGGCATACACAATATTGACCCCACAATATGGCCAATTAAATCAATGACAAGTGTTATGATTGGATGTATCGATTACAATTATTCGGCAATGAGTTGAACGAATGGCATTACGGATTAAGTCGAGCGGAAAACTTAATCATTATTATATTCTCTAAATTATATTAAGGAATCTTGGGTTAATTTAGTAGCGTACATATTGTTACTAGTTAAGCTAAACAATCATAGCTATTACTATTTGAATCAGAATACTTAGCTCTATAATAGAAGCTTGAGTGAGGCTATCGGCACTCGACTTTAGCTCGGCGGCGAAGCCCGGTCACCAACTGCGGCACGGCTTCTGGCCTGGCGTACTTCGCATCGGGACCTCCAGAATTTGACTGGCGTGAACTAGTTAAACAACTGTTGAGCGGCTGATGATCGACTGATATCATGCATTCCGAGGTTCGGTTTAAATACTATAGCGTTATCGGCCACGATTGATCCATTGTAGTATTGATTTATTATTGAAATGCTAAATATAGTAACATTCTGACAGCCTGGGCCCTTATCGCCAAATGGGACCTCTACGTATGTCAAGCATTTCATTGTGGTTTCGGGTTCATTAATTGTTCCCCGTACTCGGCGCTGTGAAGTTATATGCCGCTATAATTAACTGTCCCGTATGGGAGTGATTTATTGTTATTCCTTGAAGCGATCGATCATGAGCGACGATCTTATCGTAATTAAATCTACTTCTAGAAAGCCATTTAGGTTCTACGAAACTGTCGTAAATATTGTCAACTGGTAATACTATCCTTTAAACTCTAACAATAGGTGTAATTACGCTTGTTCAGGTTACAAATGATCTTGCCACCTCTCGGTCGTCTTTGAAGAGGACTCCCAATTATATTTACTATCTGGAGGCGTTTTGATAAATATTCGGCTCATGCATTTAATAAATGTATGATATTGTACAAATATGTATCTAATTAATTAGTTGTATTGTTTCTGTTATGAATATTAATTAAGCCATTAATTATTTCCTCACATAATCCCTGTTCATCCTAAAATCATGGTACCTTTTTAGTGGTTCCTTATTTTAGCTTCCAAACCCAGCTCATTTATAACAGAAACTGCTTTACATAATTAAGCAAGACTTTCGCATTTACCGACTGGCCCAAAGTTAATTGTTGTGTGACTAGGGAAAACGCACCTTTTTTTGAGGTAAAAAAAAAACAACCTTCACAGAAATCAGGGCAATAATTATGTACAGCAAGATTAAATTGCCTCATTAATTGAGCAATACTCTTCTGGGTAGAATTGGAATAAAAGTACTGTATGGCTTAAATTGCATGCAAGACTCGAGAGTGCATTCTCCATGTAACTGAACTCAAATTTAATAAATTCAATTTTATTGCTGTTGATCTGAAATAAATAATATTTCATTCTCTCTCCAGTGGCGGTAGCCACATGGGTTTGTTTTCCTTTCGCTTTCAAAGGGAGGGGAGGGGTGGCACTTTCTCCATCGTGTTGTGCTCAACTTTTGGCCTCGAGTTTGGCCATGGTCCGGCCAAGGTCGTTCAAAGCTGAGTAGTTTCTCTACCCTCGGTAATTATGTCCCCAGCCGTTTGGCATAGTTTTGCTCTGCTGGCTGGGGAATGAAAGAAAACACAAGCGTTACAAGCTATGGTTTTTCAACTTTCAATTTTTTCCTTTTGAAATCTTGTTTCTTGCCTCTTCACATTTTGAAGAAAAGTCACTTCATATCCAAATGTGACTGTAATTTGCTCTTATATAGCCAAATCAATGATTATCAATCAAATGGAATGTCCATGGTTCGATTCGAACAGTACTATTTGACATTGTCAAATGTAATCATTATTTTTCGGTAGTACCAATGGCAACAAGATTTCATCGGAATACACAGTCTTCATAAAATAAAATATCATATGCATGCTACCTTCATGTCATTGAGTCGCCCGGAAAACTTGTATGTTTTCGACTATAGTATCACTTGTTTGGTCCCGTGCTGGGATTCAAACTGGCGACCAAGTTATCAAAGTCAGTTGTAACATGCTTTTTACTTATTTGGTAAATTTTCCTGATACATAGTAACAAAATAAGCATTAGGACAAGGGAGGGGACAGGATACCTGTTTTGTTACCCCGTTAAGTCGCATTTGCTTAACCCCGTCATTTGAGTGTCATCTACTGTTATTCCCAATGAAAATTTTCATGACTGTGTGCCTATTGCGTACTTAATGTTCAAAATATACTCACGTAGTCCACGTTTTGGTAGTATCGTTGTTAGTGTCTGTAATTGACTAAGTTTCATTTTCATAGCAGTATAACTAGTACTCCAACTCATTATATATGCGACTCGTTTTGATGTGGTGTGTAAAATATATTTACATTTACTTGTATTTGTTTCACCCATTTGACTACTACGAGACAGTTCAGACTAACCCGTGCGGGAAGCCGTCAATGTTTGTCAATATTCATGTTTGTCTGTTTACCCTTTTGACTACCACGTGACAGTTCAAACTGACCAATACAGAAAGCCGTCGATCATGGCATTTTAAGAACCTTGTTAATGTATATGTGTGTTAACCCCTTTTGACTATCGTGTTCAGGTCGAAACTAATGTTTGTTCAGGTCGGTTAGTTTCCACCAACAAACATGACTTTTAGAAATTATTGTGTTTCCTCACAATAAATATGTTATACTACAGGATGTGATGTCACAATCCTTGAGCCTAACGTTGTGCGAGGCTCTAATGACTCGTAACCGTCACTAAAGTGAATATTTATATAGTGGCGTGTAAGTGAGGCTGTTTGCCTTACCAAAGCTTTTTGAATTTCAAAGAACTATTTGCAACCTGTGATCTAACATCCGCTCTCCTGAACGTAAGCAGCCGAAGCATAGGTGTACCCAGAATGCTGAAATTCTAGTAATTTCAGAAACACATAATTGTGCTTGACAATTAGTTTTAATCGTATGATTTCTATGCAGCATTTTCTATGTTTTTTTTATATTTTTTTTAGAAATTTAATTGCTGCCAATTATAAGTCTGATCTGCAGTGTTTACAATAAACCTGCTTTCATAAACATTACTGCAGTAATCTGGGTGTCTACTGCGTTTTTAATTTTGAATATGCAAAGTTGTGGGGTCGTTCTGTACCCTTAATTTGAATATCGTTCAGTAGTGAAATTTATCACTTAAAATCGAAATAACCTGATGTGTATGACATGCCACTCACCTTCCTTGTGAGCATGATTTGCCACTCACAAGACCTTCAAGATGTGTGACTTGCCACTCTTGTATATCTGTACGAATGTGACCTGCCATACAAAACTTACCTGTGAGCATGAGCTGCCACTCACAAAACCCTCAAGAAGTGTGACCTGCCACTCTTGATATCTATATGAATGTGATCTGCCATTCATAACTTACCTGTGAGCATGACCTGCCACTCACAAAACCCTCAAGAAGTATGACCTGCCATTCATAACTTACCTGTGAGCATGACCTGCCACTCACAAAACCCTCAAGAAGTGTGACCTGCCACTCTTGATATCTGTATGAATGTGACCTGCCATTCATAACTTCCCTCATGAATGTGACCTGCCGCTCATGAACCCCTATGAGTGTGACCTGCAACTCATCTTACCAGGTGTAATTGCAGAATTTGTCCTCCAAGGACTTAAGTGTGTGAAGTACTAAAATGACATGACTTCCTTGAACTGTATTTCATGTCCAGAGTCCCCTGTGTATCTCACCATCTGATCAATTCCTGGGCAAAAATTTTTTTTTTTCAAATAGAACTATGCGACATTCCTGAACAACAATTTTAAGTCATTAATGTCTATATTTAGTTGAATTCACATGGTGAATAATTTTATATGATTTTAACGTTAAGTGTGACTTATTACAAGTAACATCAACTACGTGTCATCTCCTTTTGAACTACCTTCTGTTGGTTGAAGTTAAATGTGCCTTCCTACAAGTAACAGCAATTATCTTTTTTTTTCTTTATTGAACTACTTTGTTTTGGTTCAAGTTAGTGTGCCTTAATATTAGTAACAGCAATTAATCTTATTATTTTTCTAATGGCAAGTAATTTGCATTGCCCCCTTAATTCATGACAATTTAACGTTTTAATTTGTCTTATTAATGTCAAAACTTTTATTTTCTTTTTTTTCATCAATAGCAATTAATTTGCACTGCCCCATTAATTCATGACAGATTAATGTTTTTAATATTTGTCTTATTAATGTCAAAACTTTTTTCTTCTTTTTTTTCATCAATAGCAATTAATTTGCACTGCCCCATTAATTCATGACAGTTTAATGTTTTTAATATTTGTCTTATTAATGTCAAAACTTTTTTTTCTTTTTTTTTCATCAATAGCAATTAATTTGCACTGCCCCATTAATTTATGACAGTTTAATGTTTTTAATATTTGTCTTATTAATGGTAATTAATTTTATGTGTATCGTGGCAAGGAGGGGTGGGGTGTATGAATCACACTTGTTTTCACCACAAGGCTAGGAATCACTTATCTTTTAATTCATAGTCCTGGAGTATGTTGGGACGATCCCTGTTCTATGATTTAGCCTCTTTCTCCATTCATTTGCCATCCTGACACTTTACCAAATTCATAGTATGTTGCACATTTTCTGAAAATATATGAATTTTGGACTACATGAGTTATGCTATATTTACATATTTATCCAAGTTATAAATTATTCATAAATAATTCAATAATTCAATAAATAGTTATCACAATTATTCACACAGTTTTGTATTTGTTAGTGATATTATACATAAAATAAATAATTTATTTCACAAAATAATGTTTCTGAAGTTTCTTTCTTATTTTAAAAGATTAATTCTGTATTTTCCCACTATGGAGTGAGTTTGCTGTTTTTAGCTTCTAGGTGGGTAGCAAGCTGTTGTCGTGGCCAAGGGTGAGCCATCTTGACCTACTTTGACCATCCCTTTCACTTGCTGATGAGTGCAATTGAGCACGTTCACTCTCTTAGCTGAGGGGAGAGGGTGGGTAATAAACGAAAGTGGTCGGTGGGTTGAAAGGGTTGTGGGTACGGCTCTGGGCCCTGTCGGCTTGATCTGACCTCAAAATGTAGCCTGGTTTAGGCCATGTAACCAATAGCTGATGGTCGCTACAAGAGCAGAGGGGGTGAGCTAGGTCCCTACGAAAAAGAGACAGCCCCCTTTTTCGTGACGTCAAGCCTGAACTTTGCACCCATTGGTTTTGCCAATGTCCATTTCTGGATCACATTTTTGGACTTGAGAAAATTTGGCGATTTTACCCGCACACGAAGTTGTGTACTTCAACCTGACCGTTTGTTCTGTTCGTTTGCTCCCCAAATTTCATCGCTCTCAATGGATCCTCCCCAGAAGAAATGTAAAGTTACTCCTAAGGAAGAGAGGAGCACGGCTGAGAACATGCCGCGGTACATGAAAGACTTTCTGAGGATCTTGTCGCTCAATATACTGCTGTTGTCGGTACGCATCGACCATTTCTTATATTGTGAGCGAACTCCGGCCGTCTTTCTTGAATGCCCGCATCGGACTGCAGAAGAGATACCCTTCGCGCCGATGTTGCGGGTGAGGACCCCATGAACTATGTCCTCCAATTATTTTATATGGAGTTGATTATTGAAAATCCCGGGCAGAACATTTTTGTTGATGTCGCACCACCCGAGGAATCTGTGAGGGCTCAGCAAATAAGGCTGAGCTCGCGTTATTTAGGGTGTAGCCCTATTAATGCAAGGGAATGTCAACATTGTAGCTATGTAGCATTTCCTCTGTTTCTGGAAGGGACTGAGCATTTCTCCGCCTACTTTTGGAGGGGGTAAATGTGGAAAAATATGTGCTTTCTACAACAAAACGTACATCGGGCTCTGGCGCGGTATCAGGAAATTACCCGCCAGCAGGATGCTGCACTGCCAAACGACGACTTGCCGGAAGATCTGGCGGAATTATTTCCGGACTGTCTACTAGAAGAGCTACCGCCACTACCAGATTTGATCCGCATCGCTCCCATGTAAGATCCAGTTGCCCTGACTACAATAAATGCCGGTGCATCGGGGAGCGGAACTCAACAGTGCCAGTGTCCCGGCTCCTGTAGGAACGACTGCCCTGTCTGTCACGATGGACAACATGGTAAGAAAACTTCTTATTTATTATTTAGTTTTTTTTAAAATAATATCACATGATATTCACTATTAAATTTCATATTAAATTTCATTCATATAATGGTTATGAAATATTACTTTTTAATTTGCTGGAAGTGGAAATGATAATAACAAATTCGTTTATGCAAAACATTTCTTTTGAACAACTTCCAAGAACTCATTTAAATTTTATCACAATATTATGCGAATTAAGCTCAATTATTTGTCATTTATGAATCAGAAAAAAAATCTAATGCGATATACACATTTGAAAATACATTATTGCTTTTTTTGAACGACAAAAAAAATGCTTATTTTCAACTTTACTGGTATAGGAGCTACGAATTCTAGGCCTTTTGGTAAGTTACATTTACTTGAAATGGTATAAAATCAATTTATAGTTATTGATATGTTGTATAATTTAGGAACAACGTAATGCTATTTATATTAAGCATTGGGTGAAAGGAATTTGTACGAACTGATGCTTAAATTAATTTAAATGCAATTGCAATCTTACGTTTCATGATCCATATCCTTATGGATGTGAAATATAATATTGGTTACTATAATTCTATATTGAATTGTTTATAATTTATATCCTTATGGATGTAAAATTAAATGGTATAGCATAGCTATATGTAGTTCGTTCAATTTCCGTTTTATCATAATGTTTGAAAATTTCATGCTTTCAAAATAATTTTAAGTGGCATCTGCCTAGGACCACCTTCATTTGTTTCTTTCTTAAATTTTTTTTTTTTTAGAAATGAATGTCCTTAAATGTTTTTATATTTAAAATTTTCATTCATGAAAGGGAATCCGTGCCACGGAGTGATATTTTATTTATTTGTATAATAATTTTAACATGGCTAGGTTGTCCGAACTAAGTTAAAGAAACTGGACTCCTATATAGCCTATTATTTATTTATGTGGCACCGTTTCCGTTTCAAGAACAACATATTATCTAGAATAACTAGAGTGTGAGTAAAATTCAAGTTCTGCAAAATTTGGTTTTTTTAGTAGGGGGGGGAGGGGTGATATTAAATTACTTGTATAATTTGTTTACCGTACAAGTTTGTATAGTACTTATAAGTTTAAACAGTATAAAACATTAATTTTGAATGTCCGGTAACCATCAGGTAAGTATTGGGAATGTATCTTTACAAATTTCTTGGTTTTGAACTATTGGCCGCAACGAGTGCGGTAGCGCGAACTAAGCGCTAAAATTAGATTAGGCTCTCTGCGCGTAGGAAAATTAAATTTCCGCTGCGTGTTCGTACTCTCCCTGCTGAAAATGAACTGCAGAAAAACTGCAGAAATGGAATGAAACTGCAGTTTAACTGCAGTTTCGACAACAACTGCAAAAAACTTTAAAAAAACGCAGTTAAACTGCAGGTTATGTGAAATGGAATGAAACTGCAGTTTAACTAGAGATTCGACGACAACCACAAAAAACTTTTTTTAACAGGCTTAAACTACAGTTTGTGTGAAATTCAACAAGCTAACTTAAAAACTGCATAATAACTATAGTTACACTGCTGGGAAGGTTAAGTACAACTACGATAACACAAAAATGGTAGAAAACTGAGGCTCGAAAACCAGCAGTGTGGGCATCGTGACATTCGGTGTGCCAAGGCGCCTGGTCGCTGTGCGCCCCGCATTTTAAGCCTGTCTATTCCACAGGTCCATGTAGTTTTTTCATACGTATTTTTTTTTAATTGCACTGATTATTTTTGGCTTTAATAGTCGTGTAGTGTAATCGGCATTTGGTGATGACAAAATTTTCATTAATAAACAGAACAGGAAGCCGAATGGGCCAGATTAGTGATCAATTAAATAGGGAAATGCAAAGATTTACATTAATTTTAATTGTTAGTAACCGAATTCTCTGAACAAATTATTCCGCAAAATCTATTTGTAACAATATTGCAACAACATTAGTATACAGTGTGGCTCCTTTAAAAAAAATCCAGGAAAGTCGTCCATACTTTAAAAATGTCCATGGGACCACCACCTACAAAGTTTTGTACTAGTTGATGTTATGGTAATATGATGACTACCGTATCACCACCTTTAAATTATGCACTTTTTGCCAATCCGATCTGATACTGATATATTAATCGAATACTGGAAATCCGATACCGAATAGTTACTTTCTTTTTTTTTCTTCTAAAAATTGGAAGGTAAGCAAACTTTAGTTCAACTTAATTTAGGAATTCCAGGACATTGCTTACGAAAAATGGTCAGTTTCGTTAATTTGTTGATAAATTTTCTTGCTGTTTTTGTCTATTTTGGTATTGATCAAAGTGTCACCTTCCTTTCTCTCCAGCAGATATGGTTGTAGGGAAGAGACTGTGCGTGTTTGTTTATACAATTTGGCCGGTATAGGTTTTTTTGGGTGGAAGGAGGGAGACGATGTAAAGTGTGTCGCTTGGGATTTGTGAAAGTAGGGTTTTTTTTGGGGGGGGGGGGGATGGCATAAAAATTATTAACTGCTCCTACAGAAAAAAATGTCTAACTGCTGCCGTTTTGAACATTTTTTGTTTTGCTAAATGACTTGTGGCCAACTAGCTATAATTAACTCCGTTCGAAAGCTGCCGAAAAAAACGGTAAAATGGTGTATTTGATAGTCAATTTTTGGCATAATTATCGAAAAAATTAGATTTTACCGATAACGAAGAAATGGGTGAAAAGTGCACATTAACAGCAACTGAAAAAAACTGTAAAATAATGGTAGTTGCACTGCAGGTAATGCGAAGTGCAACAAGATAACACCAAAACTGCAAAATAGCTGCAGTTTTCAGCAAGCTAACTCAGAAACTGCAAAATAACTGCAGTTTACCTGCAGTGAAAGTGACGTTGTGTCACTTCTTAAATTATAAACAAATGTTTATGGTTCAAGAAAGGGTTGGTATAGTGTAGAACAATAAATGCCAATTGACTGTTTAAAATTAAGTCAACAGTTGCATAACTTGAGCGGATATCACAAAAGACAAAACTTGGAACCATACACATTAACGCTTAGTGATTGGCTAGGCATATAAAGCCGGATGACAACATACATCGTTATAAGTAAAGTAAGAGTATGTTAGGGAAGGTATGGATGCATGTTAAGAATAGAAATTTGTTACTGTGCATGACTGCATGTACTGCTAAGATTAAGGTATGGCTGATAGTTGAAATTTATTTATGAATTTTTAAAATTTTATTTCCACCTGCAATTATTGGAAAAAACTGCAGTCAGTTTGAACTGCAATTTAACTGCAAAAGAGAACTGCAGTTTTTTGGGGGTGGGCAATTTACTGCACTTTTACTGCACTTTTTTTTGTAGTTTTTCTGCAGTTCATTTTCAGCAGGGCTAAATGGTGGTTTTTAGACTATAGTTTTAATGCAATAGAATATTTTGCCTGTTTTATTTTTATTTGGACAATTTATTAAGTTCTTGAACTGGGGGGGGGGGGATTGGGGGGTTTGTATTACTCACAAAATTTCATGAAGTTATAACAATTATGTCGAGAAAGAACATGTTCCAGCTAACATTTATATGCTTGAACATCATAATCCCGTATATAAATTACAGTGATTTCCCTACATATTGTTCTTATGAATGTGAGAGAAATTCTCACATGTGTGGTAACAACAGATGTCGCTATATGCGAACAGTTATACTTACAATGAACCAAATGTTTAAGTGGCAATTTTACATGCATTCATAATTTTATGAACTAAGAATTAATCTTTGTTGTTCAATTTTTCATTATTTAAAGATGATCCCAATAGCGACAGCGGCGACGAATAGCGCCGTTGTTGCTTTGACTACCTGCTGAGTAAGCAGTGTGGTCGAGTTTGACGTCGGCCGCCCCGTTTTCAGGGTTGTATATACTGTATATACTTTATTTTAACTGGTAAAGGGAAATGTCATGTTTTTATAATCACTGATTTCTGAAAGTTCTTCCAAATTAACCTTATCTTATTAATTTCTTAACTTTCTTAGAAGAAATCTTAAATTTTAGTCAAAATTAAATTTCCTCGTTATTAACTTTAATTTTCATATTTTCTATTTATTTTCATGTTTCTATGCTGATCAAGTATTAATTTTATACTTCTTAAATCTTGTTTTGGGTTTACGTAGTTAAATATCCACTAAGCAAACCCAATTTGTCTAGAATGGCAAACAAAATACACTTGACACCAAAATCCTTAACTCTAATAAAAATCAACACATGACAAGAAATGGATTACTGTACTTGTTTAATTCTGTTTAGTTTTATTCCAACTTGGCTTATTTAGCCTTATACTTTATGTGCGATTATTGAAATATATACGAGCAAAACATTATTGCATTACTTCAGGTGCCTGTAAATAAAATGATAGAGAGCGGAATAGGAAGAGAAGATCGTATTCATGGACTCTGACAATCAATAGACTTTAGACTTTAGTAATTTTAAACTTGAAATTTCGGTCAATTATGTGCTATCTCAGCGCTTAAGATGTTTCTCTATTGAGTGTCAATAATTGCATTACCGAAACTAGGCCACGCACTGTGTAGCCTCGCTTCGAAATTGTTTAGTCCAAATTCTAATTAATTATTACTAATTTAACTTGTACTGAATAGATTACTTTTAATGCCACTATTCGTAATTCCTATTTTGAATTATTTTCGAATGCTGTAATTTATTCTTATTTAATGCGATACGTTTTTCGCCCACCGTGTTCACATGTATACGGCTTTGCTCGTGTGCGTCGGCGTTTTGGCACAGCAAATATGGTAGGCTAACGACGACCATCACCAATACACATCTCC
>JAHWFP010145785.1:0-10716 GCA_023313725.1 Lithobius niger
TCTTCCTGAAATTTTGGTAAATAACCTGGATATTAACCTCAATTACTATTAAATAAAACTGGAAAACTCGGGGAAATTATTTCAGTATTTTGGTGGGAACCCTGTAAAACTAAAACAACTATTAAAACCGATAAAATTGAACACATACATGCATAGTTTACTTTTAAAAGCACCGATCACTACGAACAAGAATAAAACAAGAATAAAGAATAACATAAAGAATAACACAAGAATAAAAATAGCTAATTATTTTTTTTTTCTGGTGTGCGGCGTTCGTATTGGCGCCTTTTCAACGAGCTTTTTGAACAATGTTTTTGAAATGACGAAAAGGTTTTTGAGAGTTCCCTGGAATACCGGGCTCTTGTCATGCCAAGGTATTTCTCAGAAAAGGCTTAAAAAAAGACAAAAGTCAGTAAATAAGCCTGGTAGCACCTCACCATCCTCTGGCTGGTCTTGACTGACAAGGACTCAGCCAAGGTGAAGATGGACTCAGACATGAAGAGTCGATTTGATCAGTAATTGAAAAGCAATTAATTAAGCATTTAAATTCTGGCTTTAACTAACCAATCTTCACAATCGGATATCTACTGTTACTTGGTGGCGACATACTAGCGTGTGTTTAGATGGCAAATTTTCATTACCTGAAAACTGCTAGCCGGTAATTACTCGCGGATGATTACTTCAGCAGCAATTCGTCGTCAACAACTTTGGTTCGATGATTGGTAGAGAGGGATAGCAATTGTTATTGTTTTTGTTTTTTTGTGCAGTTGTTAGTTGCTCTCTTAAATTCACGATGACAAGTGTATTCTTTAACCATGATTGCTGCTCACTTGTCGTCCTTGGCTGGTCACAACGTTGACTCCATTGTGATTCTTGTTCCTTGGAATTGTACCTTGTCCCTTCTTCCCTGTCCATATTATAGTTCGTTTTCTTCGAGTGAACTCTAATACGTTTTTTGTTATTAGGGTACCTTCACAGCTGTGAATTCCATGGGGATGCTAGCTCTAATAAGTATTCTAACAGTTTTTGTTCAGTTAATTTAGTTATACACTTTAACGGTAATGAGGCGGATGACCTTGCAGGGTTAAAGCTTAAATAATTGTCAAATCAAATCGTAGTTAGCTCCACACCAAATATTTTGGTACATCCAGAGGCAGTAGAAAACATTTTGAAGGTTAACCATGTAATGCACGACGGCAAAATCTTACATCTTTTCCGTGTGCAGTAAATTGCTCGCCGAAAATTGCTCCCCGGAAAATTGCTCGTGGACAATTGCTCGCTAAGAAAATTGCTCGCAAGCAAACTGATCGTCGGGAAAATTGCTCGCCCGAAAATTGGCCGTGGGGTTAATTGTGCTCCACATTTATTTTTTAAATTTAATTTGTTTATTTTTTAACTTTCTTTAACAGTTATTAGTGTTTTAATAGTAATTTTTGCAGTTTTTTCGTGTATTTGCCTGGCATAAAATCAAGTTGCAGCGACAAAAACAGGCTTAAGTGAAGCGCAATTTAATTATCTTTCATTTAGTCCTACCTTCTTTGTAGGTGGTTTGGTTGCCTTGGTTCAAGAGGAGTAGAGGTACAGACACACACGCACACATTGAGTAAAAGTGTTCCCTACATAAATCTGTTAACATGAATGCGGTCAAATACAGGATGTGTTAAAGTTCATTAAAAACAAAATAGCCCATCTCCCCCCCCCCCCACCACCCCAATTTGCCAAAAATTATAATAAAAAAGACTATTTTTGCATCGGTCGTCTTATTTTTGATGTGCAAATGTGCTGAATTTACAAGCTTCTTTTTCCCCTTTTCACTAAGAATAAAGTGAAATGGCGTCGTTATCCTAGTTTGTCGTTGGCGCTAATGACCAAGCTGTCGACGCGCCATTAAGCCTCACCCCCCCCCCACCCCCCAGTTTGTCTTATTCGAGCAGTGTTGTCATGTTGTGTTAACGTTCATGGTGCTGACATTTGCAATGAATACGAATTAGCAATAAGGTGCTCGGAAGTAGCTGTAGGGTGCACCATAAAAAAAGTACATAAAAAATAGAATTTTATTTATGCTAATTAGTGAGGGGGGGGGAAATATTTGCTATTTTTGCTATTTTCTTTTTAATGAACTTTAACACATCCTGATCTTGTTCTTGACTGCATTTATGTTAACACGTGTGTGCGTGTGCCTCTACTCCTCTTGAACTAAGGCACCTACAAAGATGGAAGTAGGACCAAATCAATGATAATGAAATTGCACTTCACTTAGGCCTATTTTTGTCGCTACAACTTGATTTTATGCCACTCAAATATACGAAAAAACTGCAAAAATTACTGTTAAAAAACTAGTAACTGTTTAAAAAAGTTAAAAAAAAAAACAAATTAAATTTAAAAAAAAATGTGGAGAGCAATTAACCGCACGGTCAATTTTCGGACGAGCAATTTTCCCGACGATCAATTTGCTAGCGAGCAGTTTTCTTGGCGAGCAATTGCCCACGAGCAATTTTCTGGGGAGCAATTTTCGGCGAGCAATTTACCTGTAATCGATTTTTCTATAGCAAACACTGCCGGTAAAGGATGGATTAATCAATCTGTAGTTTGCCGAAATGTGTTGCCGTATATTGTGATTTTTTTCTTTCTAAGTTAGTGCCGAGCTTGGAGCGTCACAAAAGTGCTAATGATTATTCGATATGTTGTCGCAGCAATTTCGTGCCTGTAGGTCAGGGCCGTTTCCGTCCATTTGACAACAAAAATCGAAGGAGAAACGATTTAATTTATGGGTTTTGGGTGAACACGTTGACAATCTAAAAGGTGAATAAGCGAACAATAAATTGTTTAATTCATTTTTTTAGCTTAATCTGGTCGCAACGTAACATAGTGAAACGTGCGATACGTTGCTGTGATAAATGAAAGGCAGACGCACGGTTTTTAAAAACAAGAACTTATATTTCGACATCAATTCCATAATTTTAGTTGCCTTGTTACCCAAAGAGTTTACAATTTATTACTCTCTAATCATTTTGTTGATGCAATGCAGTGATTTTTCGTCAGCTGAGTGCTTAACAGTAAATCATTTAGTATGGCACAATATCAGTATACTTTCGTATACATAAGTAAAGTATATAAGTATACTTTAAGTACTATAAGTACTATATAAGTATCGCCTATATAAGTATCTTTTGTACACATAAGCTTAAATATGGACGTACATTAAAACCACGTGTAGGTAAAAATGTAAAACATAAAAAATGTCGTAGCAGGAACATGATTCACAATTACAGGTTATTCAGTTTTAGTTTCTAATGTTTTAAAATTGCTATTGGTTTTACAATAGGTTTTAATACATAAACGTCCGTAGTTATTTTAAATCTAAACCACAAAACAATAAACCCACCAAGTTTCAGCCATTGAACGTCAGTGATATCAAAAACGAGCCAAGTTTCCACTCATCAGATATACAACGCAACTTTAAAACTAGGCGCATTGCTACATTTTTTTTTACTTGAATGGGTCAGCTATGTCTTATTTTCGAATAAATATCATGCACAGCGAATTTTATCGAATTAATGTTAAAGATTTTTGTTACAACAAGTTTTGTTTGAATTACGTGTAATTCATCTGAAACAAAGCCCACAATGGTGAAAAAACCCACCAAGTTGCAGCCAATCAAAGTAGTGATATCAGAACAAAAAAGGCTGCCACCAAGTTGCTACGTTAGTTGCCAAGCTAATCCCACCGAATATTAGATCAAAGTTTAAATCAAAACTATCCGCAGCAACGGTCAAGTTTTTCATTTAACGAATGAAGTAATAGTCGGTGGGATTAGATTGGCAACTAATGTAGCAACTTGGTGGCAGCCGTTTTTGTTCTGATATCACTGGTGGGTTTTGTTTCAGATATCACTTCTTTTGGTTGTTTTTTCTTTTTGTTGAATTTTGTTTGTTGCATTTTATTTTTGCTAATGCTTAGTTAGCGCTTAAATAGTTTTTTTTCTAAATTGAGCTTGAGTTTTTTAATGCGGTTTTTTTATCGATTCATTTTTTTTATAATGAACTTGTGCTCAGTTGCCTGTTGTTTCGCTTTTTTTTTTTAATAATTAAAGGTACTTTTCAAATGTGTACATCCCTATAGGTTTCACGAAAATCTGGAGTTCACTACGCAATTTAATGCATCCGATTTTAAATCTTACAAGCTGGACCCGTGCATGCTGCACGGTGATTGAATTTCCCGGACTTAGCTTCTCCCGGTGTTTTGTCGTCTAAGGGAAGTGCTTCCAATTTCTCCTCCCCCCTCCCCCTACTCGTACAGCTCAGCCCTCTGTCGGGCCGACTACCCCTCACACCCCCTCCCACACTCCCCCAGTGTGGGGTCAAAACATCTCCCCAGCCCGTGGCATCCCAGGTGTTTGTTCTTTGATTTTAAATGTATTTACCATCTTCTCCCAACACACATGCCATACCCCCAACCCCCCAAAATTTGATTTCCTCCCTCTCTTCGTTCTCCTTTTCTTACCCTTCTCATCCCTCGCAAAAAAAAAAAAATTGGAAGCAAAAAAACCGCCAAGTTTTAGCCATTGAACGTCTGTGATATCAAAAACGAACCAAGTTTCCACTCATCAGCCATGCAACGCAACTTTGAAACTTGGTACATTGCTACGTTAATTTTTTGCTGCTTGAAGTCTATATACTGTGCATTTTATCGAAATAATGTTTTAGTTTCGTTGATTTCATACATGCAGATGCTGTACGATAGGATTCGATGAATTATGCGGGAGGATGCAGAGGAATTAGATGATTAATCTTGGTCTGTACTGGAGAGGGCTTTCTGCTGCAATGTTTTAGTGTTGTTGATTTTATACATGCAGGTGCTGTGCGATAGGATTTAAGGGATTCTGCAGAGGAATGCGATTATTAATCTTGGTGTATAGTGGGGGATCAAGCACAATAGTCTGATTTCGTTGAGGTCATACATGGTGATGCTGTGCGGCAAGTTTCAAGGCATTAAGTTACGGAGGATTATGCAGAGAGATGCAAGATTTAGTCTGCGTCTGTACTGGGGGGAGAGCAAACTAGCACAGTATTTTAGTTTCTTTGACATTATACATGCAATTGCTGTGTGGCAAGTTTCAAGGGACTACATTTTGGAGAATGATGATATGGGTTTCGAGATTTAATCTTCGTCTGTACTGGGGGAATCTGGTTAAGCATGGTTTTAGTTTCTTTGAGGTTGAATGTTTAGGAAGTGCGTTTACATATACAGAAAGCATAGTCGATAACCAGAAAAAGCTTCTTTATTAGCACAGTCGATAACCAGAAAGGGCTTCTTTATTAGCACAGTCAATGACCAGGAAGAGACAGACCCACTTATTTACGGCGCACGCAACGCAGTCTAAGGCACGCACAATTATAGAGAATTCAGGACCTGGGATCTTTTACAACGCCGGATACATATAATTACTTAAAATTATTACTCCATATAACTACTCAAACGAATTTTCTGTCAACGTTGCACTTTAGTTTAACGTCCTTTTTAACTGCTGATATTATCGTAGAGTTGACGAGAATAATTTGTTGATTTTGCAATTGAATATTAACAAGGGAATTGTGTAGGTTGTACGGGTGGCAGCAGAAAGTCAACCGACGATTTCTTCCCCCTATTTTTGTGTCACTGGTTGAGTATGTTTCTTGATTTACGTTATAAACATGTCAAAAGCAAAATGTGCTAAATTGCTGTGTCTTGCATATCCTCTTTAAATGGCTAATATACTTATTCTATTTAGTGGTCATCGTGGCTGAGCGGTGAGAGAGCTCAGTCTGATTGCTGGTGGTTTGTGGATCTTGTCGAACCCCTGGAAAGGGGACCTTGGCAAAGTCCCCGCCAGGACTGCCGGCCAGGGTAGCGTGAGAGGATACCATGCTCCTTCAGTGTCTATGGGAATTATTCTGGCCAATTCTGGACAGTCTTTCAGCCCCTACGATGATCGGAGGTTTCCCGGATCGAATCCCCGGGTTGGCACCTCCCTTTGCCACATATTTCTTCTTTGTCTAAAGTCTGGCAATGTTCAAAATTGAGCCGGTTCAGCCATACGAGCATTCAATGGCTTCGGCTGACTTAAGGCTCAAAGAAATTAATTAAAAAAAAAATAGCGATTGATCGCAGGCCTTCTCAGGTCGTTTAAGGTCTATATTTGTTTCAACCTAATAAACAAATTCACCTGTTGTAATTTACATTGATATAAAATACATGAAAAATATATTTTTTTTCACAACTTGTGCTGTCTTAATTATACCTGAAATGAATTTAAGCACTTAATATGAAGATGAGGCTTTCATGGTTCAGCCTTTATAGCAAAAAGGCTTTGGGCAAATTTTCAAATTTTAATGCGTTTTTCTAGTTTTTGACGCTGGAGATTCGACACTTTCACAATTTTTGAGATCAATTTTAATCACATTAAATAGCGTTCAAAAGGTCCTGGGCCTTTTTCATACCATGCGTTTTAAGTTATAAAACTTGAGCAATCGGTTCATTGGTTTGATCTCTAGGTGTAGTACAGCTGTTGTGGGCCAGAATTTGGGCTGATCATGCACATCGAGCTAAAAGCCATGATATTTGCTACACAAGTCAGCTCTTAGCTTACAAATCGAGCTGTGGAACCCCTAGAGATACACACTAAGGCCCCTTTCTGTCCCCCCCACCATACTCGCCTGTGTGAATTTATGTACCAACAAATTATTACTGATCGTACTAAAACATTAATTGTTACACAAGTCATTCTTAGCAGTACAAATCGAACTAGAATTTGTTGATCAGCAGCCTCATGGAGAGGAGACAGGGAAGCAGTGTGGTAGAGGGGTTGTACCTCGTGGAGTTCCGTATGTAGTTCGATTTCTACCGCGACGAAGCATGGTTTTAGTACGTTCAGTAAGAATTTGTTGGTCGTCGATGATTCATGGGAGGCACCGGGGGGGGGGACTGAGGTAGGCTTTGGTGGTATTTCATGGGGATCCATAGCTGATTTGATTTCTACTGTTAAGAATGAGTGGTGTACCAAATTTCAAACTCTTAGCTCGAATTGCAAGAATTTGTTGATCAACCACACGGAGGGGGCAACTTGGAGGGCCCTGGGGGCCCTTGGAAATATTTCATGGGGGGGGGAGGGTCCAAGGCTGGTTCGGTTTGTACTAATAATAAAGACTTGCGTACCACATTTCATGCTTTTAGCTCGATTTGCTAGAATTTGTTCCTCCACTTAATGATTTCTACCCATTGCTCTATAGTAATAAATGCTCTGCCCACGTGAGTACTGCAGTTACGTTAAAATCACATTCGAAAGGCCCTGGTCGTTGTTAATACCTACATGTTAAGCTATAAAAATAGAATATTGGTTCACTGGTTCGATCTCTAGGTGAGAGCAAAGTTTCGAGCCCATTTGGCTTTCTGTCACAAGACTATTGCAGTCACTTTAAAATAACATTCAAAAGGCTCTAAGCCTTGTCAAAACCTAAGTTTTAAGCTATAGAACTTGAAAATAGGTTCGTTGGTTCGGTCTCCAGGTGAGAGTAAAAAGTCATAACAACAAGAAATGACCATACTGTGGACGGCGAACGGTTCGATTGTTGTCATTAAAATCCACCCCAAACCAAAACTGGTAGAAAAAACCGAGAAGTTTCCAAAAGTAGTCCGCCTTTAAAGGTAGTGATATCATTCCACCAGGGAAAGGCCGCCAAGGTCAATCCTATCAGCCAAGTTAATCGCACCGACTAATAGTTCGAAAGTTAAATGAAAACTTGAAGATTGCTACTCGCTGTAGCAATCTTCAAAGTTTCAGTTAACGTCCAAAGTATTATTGGGTGCGATTAACTTGGCTAATAGGATTGACCTTGGCGGCCTTTCCCTGGTTGAATGATGTCACTAACTTCAAAAGCCGACCATTTTTGGAAACTTGGCGGGTTTTTCTACCAGTTTTGGTTTTGGGTGGATATCACAACTTTCATAGGACTATGAACGTACATAAGGTTTCACCGTCTGTTTAAGATGCTTCAATCCCATTTTTGCGCACACTGGCTAACAATCGCTGATTTCGTTCGCTTTGCTCACTCAATCAGCGCATCCCCTTCAGTTGTTTTGTTTATCCCTGTACCTTTCCGCTAATATTTCAAGATTTCGTTCACATTTAGTCATGCAGAAACCCCCCGAAGGTCGCTGTTACTAAAACAGCAGAACGCGAAGCATTTTTTGGGGGAGTTATTAACAAAAATCCCATTAGCTCGTGTATGCTCGTATTGTTGCGTAACCATCATCTAACGTGCATCCCTTTATTCTTACGCAATCCACGGCAACGTTAATGTTTCTTTATTTTGTCCTTCGTTACAGTTCAGTTTTTAGTTCGTCCAAGCTTTTACAATAAATCTAATGACCAGTGTTGATTGTTCAAGCCATGGTTGCTTAAAATCTTTGGTTGCAACTTGGAAAAGAAACGAAATTTAAATTCGCCGGTGGCGAATTTCAAAACCCTCCCACGCATTTGTCCTGACCCCTACAACCCCCAAACCAACAAAAGGACCATCCTCAGATCACCATGCATCCGTGTGCAAAAGTTCAGGTACGTAGGCCTAGCCATAAGCAAAATGTCTATGGGATTTAACATGGAAAAAAATCTTATTAGCTAGCTAGACAGTAACATAAAAACAACGTTATTGACGCATCTTTTTCTCTTGGTAGGTGAGAAAAATATGCAGTAATAGGCCGCCATGTTTGACAATCCTCGTGCAGAAAATCGAGAAAATCGAGAAAGTGCGGAATAGCAGTTGAAAGCTGACAATAAGAGAAAAACCGAACGGCGACTGTGATACCAGCCCCTAAAAAAAATGGTGTAGCTCTATCCCCAACAATGATAAACCCATTTATTTACTCTTGATGCCAAGAAGACGTTCCCATATTTCGAATTAATATAATTGGGGTCTTCCACCTGAATCATAAACGGCAGAATAGCAGTTGAAAGTTGCAAATGAGCGAAAAATCGAACCGTGACTGTGATACCAGCCCCTAGTAAAAAGGGCGTTGCTCGGTCCCTAACAATGATAAAGCCATTTATTTACCCTTGATACAAAGAATACATTCCCTCCATTCGAATGAATCTAATTGGACACGGCAGAATAGCAGTTGAAAGTTGCAAATGAGCGAAAAATCGAGTGGTGATTGTGATACCAGCCCATAAAAATAGGGCGTATATTTTATTAATAAGATAATCCGGTATTAGTATTTCCTGACCCTGAAGACATAGTATTAGACACCAAAATGATTATCTTGTCTGTGCTATAAGCGAAGATACGGCCGATATATGAATTTTTCAGCCATCTTGGCCGCTGTCTTGAATATTTAAATTTGCTCAAGTGTGATAAAGTGGCACTCTGCAGAATTTTATTAAGTATGCCTGGAAGAAACACAAAACACCATAAAACATTGGGCGGATCTTACTTCCAGGTTTTTGGCCGTCTACCAGACAAAACGAAATTCGGTATTTGGGGGCAGTGAAGTAACTATTTCACTTCATTAAAAATTTTAATGACAACAATCGAACCGTTTGGCTTCCACAGTTTGGTGGCTATTTCTTGGTGTTGTTCTTGTTGTTGGGATATTTTGCCCTCACATGGAGATCGGACCAAATGAACAAATTTTAAACTTTTGTAGCTCAAAACGTAGGTGTGAACTAGGATCAGGCCTTTCGAACGCTAATTTAATGTGACCACAATATTGTTATTGTGGAAATTTTGCTCGCACCAATGAACCGATTTTCAAATTGTAGCTTAAAACGTGAGTGTTAACAAGGACCAGTGCCTTTTGAACGTTATTTTAATGGTATTACAATATTGTTGTTGTTGTTGTTGTTGGGAAAATGTTATCAAGGACGCGGTTGCGGTCCTTATGTATAAGCCTCAGCATGAATTTCCATGTTAAACGTCAAACTTTGAACTCCTATAGTCTCGCCCAGAATTTACATTGACCAACGAAATTCGGTATTTGGGGTATTTGGGGTCATTGTAACGTAACTACAATATTCTTGACACGGAAAGCCAAATTCGCTAAAACTTTTGCTCTCACCTAGAGATCGAACCAATGAACCGATTTTCAATTTGTAAAGCTTAAAATGTAGGTATTAATACCGACCAGGGCCTTTTGAACCCGATTTTTATGTGACTGCAGTATACTCGTCGGCAGAGCAATTATTATTGCAGAGCACTGGACAGAAATCATTAATGTTGCGGTTGGGACTCTTTGCCCTCACCTGGAGACCGAACCACTGAACCGATTTTCAAGTTCTATAGCTTAAAACGTAGGTATGGACAAGGCCTAGGGCCTTTCGCAGGCTATTTTAACGTAACTACAATATTCTTGACACGGAAAGCCAAATTGGCTAAAACTTTTGCTCTCACCTAGAGATCGAACCAATGAACCGATTTTCAATTTGTACAGCTCAAAATGTAGGTATTAACACCGATCCGGGCCTTTTGAACACGATTTTGATGTTACTGCAGTATTCCCATCGGCAGAGCAATTATTATTGTAGAGCACTGGGCAGAAATTATTAAGTGGAGTAACAATTTTTTGCAGAAATTTTGCAGAAAACATAAATTTGGTGCACAAGTCTTTCTTAACAGTAAAAATCGAACCAGCCATGGACCCCAATGAAATACCCAAAGTGCCATCAGTGCCCCCCCCCCCCCC
>JAHWFP010145787.1:0-15013 GCA_023313725.1 Lithobius niger
CCAAGTGTTGCTGGCCTCCACCGTGATGAAGGTCAACCAAGCACTTCGCCCCCCCCCCCCACCTCCTCCTGCTCGGCCTGCTCCAACGACTCCCGTCCGCCTAATGGTCAAGATGCCATCCCGGTTTAAGTTGGAAGCCCTTTAAACTGAAAGCCTCTTCCTCGCTCCACATCTTTCATCCACCTTCCAGTTATGATGCCGTCCTGAACAAGATGAAAATCCGCTCAGCTGGGAGCTCCTCTCTCCACCTGTCCTCTCGTCTTTCGTCATCCACTAACCAATCGAATTGGTCCCGCAGACGGTTTGCCCCCTTCCAGTCTCCTGTCTTTCATCCACCCGCCACCTAGACGACCTGCCCATGCCAGGTGACCACCGGCTACACTGCATTGTGCCACTTCCCATCATTATCTGCGCAGCTTCCCTTCATGCTTGCAGGAACGCCATCCATTCTAGGCGGTCCCAACTGTGGGCCTCTTTCATCGGGCTATTTTTTCTCTCGGCTGCCGCCCTGCCCCGATATGGTCCTGCTCTAGTCGCTCGGACACCGTGGCCTGGCCCCTGCCCGCTTCGCACAGCACCACCAATCCATCCGAAAATAACTCCTACTTTCAGCCAAGGAACCATCAGCTCTTTCAGCCCAATCTTCCCTCGCTCCCGCTCCAACCAACGCAACCAGCAGGCCCGAGCCGCAACTCCTGACTGCCGCAGCTCCTCTTCTGCCTTTCAGCCGGCACAAGACTTCGCCTCTTCCTCCCAGCTCTAAAACCGTCCGAAAGCTAACTCCTACTTTCAGCCGTGAAACAAACAGCCCATCGGCCCGATCTCCCTCGCTCCCGCTCCGGCCAACGTAACCAACAGGAGCGAGCCACAACTATTAATAACAACTATTAACAAAAATAGTCCAGTCAGAGCTCTACGCTTCTACCTAGCCCGGACACGGCATGAAGACATCCGCAGTGGAAGAAACCAACTTTTCCTTCCTATTGACCCCCAATCTGGAGAAACATCAACTGCCATGGTATCGAAATAGATTACGAAAACGA
This sequence comes from Lithobius niger, assembly GCA_023313725.1. NCBI lineage: Eukaryota > Metazoa > Arthropoda > Chilopoda > Lithobiomorpha > Lithobiidae > Lithobius > Lithobius niger. Next base: position 1,044 of record JAHWFP010145787.1, read on the forward strand.
TCGAAGCAGCTTATGACAAAAACTTAGAATGAGAGCATGAGAGTGACGGCCCACGAAGTGAGAGCGGTCCCCACATCATGGGCCCACCACAACGCTATTCCAAAAGAAGAAATCCTAGCAGCAGCGTCTTGTCGACATCAATCGACCTTCACCTCTCACTACCTGAGGGACATGTCAAGAGAAGAATCAGGACTACACCGGCTGTGACCAATCGTCACAGCCAGAACCGTGGTCAACCCCCCATTAAGCACTCAGAACATAGAAGCACGCCATCCATGAAGGAAGCAAGCCACCCAGATGGAAGCAAGTCACCCAGAAGGAAGCAAGTCCCAAACAACGATCCTTTTCAGGGCCACCAAATCCTACGAAAGAGACCAACTTCCTGTTACTATCCGTTCTGAATAAAGTGCAAATTTTTTCTCTTTCAGATAAAAAGTTTTGGGGGGAACGCCTGCTTGCACCCCGGGGCACCCGTCAGGACGGTGCCCGCCACCGATTGTGACGTGGTCAACTAATAATCCTAAATTATCAGGTTAAGATGTTTTGGCAACAAAGAAAGAACATTTTGCCGGCCCCCAGCCGGCCAGCTAAAAATGGTTTCTTTGTGCCTAAAACATACTTAACCTAACTCCCGCCCTGCCTCCCCTCTCGAGTCACCGCCTGACATATTGAGAGTAAAATGAATGACGATAGCGTGCACGCTGTCGCTTTTTTAAGGGAGTACTGCCACACACATGCGCAGTAGGGGACATGCAAGCAGGCGCGCACCGGAAGAAGAAACCTCCAGGGGAACATCACATTCGAGGAATGTAATGCTAAATTACCAGGTTAAGTATGTTTTAGGCACAAAGAAACCATTTTTAGCCGGCCGGCTGGGGGCCGGCAAAATGTTCTTTTTATTTTTATCTTCAGCTGAAACAAACTGTTTGAAAAGAAGAAACGGTTTAATTCTAAACCTTGTAAGACGAAGAAAATGTAGTGGAGTGGCAACCCCTGGGATACCATCCGGGAAACCTTCGAACATAGCAGGTGTCAAAGTTGACATCCCATAGCTGCTGAAGGAGCCTGGCAGTCAGTCACACTGCTCAAGTTGGCACAACCAGAAACTTTGTGAGTCCCCTTTCCAATCATCGACCAGATCAGCCTCTTGAACAACTATTTTGAGCTCTGCCACAGATCAGCCAACATGACCATCGAACCAAAAACAATGAAACTAATAAAACTAGCTGCAAATATTTGTGATAAACTAGTCTTGACTCCATTGTGTTTCTTCGTCTAGCGTATTAATAGTTATAAGCATTAATTAAATTTTAATTATCAACATATTGCAATATTTTGTTATACATGGGCAATATTACGAAATATTAATAATAGCCATAATTCGTATGGTTTGTAATTACTATTGCATCTACTCAATTTTGTTTTCTAAGTAATGTTGTTTTCTCTTTCTGCGAATGTCATACAATAAGCACTGTTAAAGTGTTTAAAGGGTTTAACAAGCGTTAACCACTCCTGGTCATCTGCCCGAAGCCCTAAGGCCCTATGTCTGCAACAGCCAGAATAAGCACTGTTATATAGGACCAACAATGACTTGCACTACTTATTGTTTAGACAATATCTCATCGTTCCTTTGTTACCATCCTGCCGACCATCACGACGTTTTAACAATCATTTTTGAGAGCATTATTGAAGCCCTTCGTATAACGAAAACGGTCGTTTTTTTGCACAGTATTGTACATCAACTATGCCAGACTGAAGTCTCTCAGACTGCTTGGAACAGTCCAAAAGCACTAGAGGATATGGCTTTTTAAACTGCACCGAATCGATACACAAGTCCCCGATTTCATACAAAGCACGTCTAAACTGCTGAGCCATTCGTTAGAGGATCGAGTATTCTCCAGTAGCATAATTTACCTTCAAGTCCAAGAACGGGCAACATTTGGAATTTAAAGTCACGTGAGCGTCTTGAAAGTTGCAGTGATCGAATATCGCGGATTTTTTTGTTTGCGCATCTTTTTTATCCATCTGCAGAGCTAGGAAAACCCACCTGGGCTTTTCAACGGTGGAAGTAGTGAGTATACGCCATGTGAAACTGGTGCTCTGATGTAGTTTCACCACTATCATAATGCCAGTGCCTAAATCCCAAATCCACATTCAGTCCACCACCTACGTAGCTAAAAAGCCTAAGTTTCTGCTCATCAGATGCCGTAACGTTTGGCACATGCCACGAAAGTTAGTCAATTCTACCTTGGCAATGGCGGTGGCGGCTGCCCAAAATACGGCGTCGTCGTTGCACACCCTAGAAAATGTTAGCACGTGCTTGGTCCCGTACAGAATCTTGTCATAATTTTCAAAAAATCCCATGAAGTGTTTTAGAGGATTAGCGAATGAGAAACTTCCTATAGGATGCGGTTCTTTCACGATGGTGGATTGCCGCAGACTGAATCCTACGTTATCTGCCAAACTGGCAGCATCAGATTCAGCAGCATCTAAAGCCCAACAGATACCCAGCAATGTCTCTTGCTTGCTCGACCCATACATATGCAGACCTTTCATGAGAGTGCCGAAACCGGGATAATTTACCTCATCCACCAGTTTATCTCCAAGCGATATTTAATGCTGGAAATTGGATACATGGGGCCATTACTGACAAGACTCACAACGTCGGCATTGACAAAATTAGAACCGTCCGCTTTCAGTAGCTTGACAATAATCAGAAGATTACTATTAGCAGCATGCAGAAACAGATTCTGGGTTTCTATTATGATTCTTATTTCCGAATTATTGAGGTTGGTCCCGACTATTGGATTGTACTCATAACTGCAACATTCGACCGAGGAAGCGTGTTGTAAAGACTTACTTATATGAAGATACTCTTCCATTAGAATCATCTTTCAGCTCTCTTCTAGCTCTCATCAGAAATTTAATGAACGCTCGGTTTTTTGTAGTTAGTCTACTATTGTTACCACGGTTAAATCCCCGCCCCGTTATTTTATATTTTTTCTTTCGAACACTAACATTCTTTTTTATATAAAATTATTTTTTCGATCTCAAATGAAGTTGAACAGTGAGCGTTTCACCGTTTAAATACAATATTTCATTATCTTGGAAGTTAGCCAAATCCGTATGTTTCTAATCTTATCGGTAGTGACTGGAAGATAAATCAAGTTTTGAGGAGTAATTATCATTTTATACCCAGGTGGAACTCCGGCTAGAAGGCATAAATGCAAGGTTGAGTATCGTCATTCACGTAAGACGAAGAGATTATAATAGTGTGAACAAATATAGTATTTAAACCCATAATATTAAACGAAGCTTGACCTTGTTGAGATCTAGTATAAACATCCTGATGAAAATCCCATACCGAGCCTAAGCTATTAGTTCCAGGAAACAAAACTCATTAATTATTGGGGTTATTATTAAACAAATTTCTTTTTAAAGTAATAAGATTTGGTTCTATAACTATAGCACCTATTTTGTATCCGTTTTCTCTACAACTGATTGAATAAAATTATTCAAATCCAAAATTTCGTATTCACCCGGAAAGACCGGCACTTTAAACCAGGTTGCTCCATGATCTATGATCTACGAAATTTCGTTATTATCTCCGTGTACATTGAATATGCTATAATACGTATCCAATGATATACCAACTCGTAACCTTTTTAAGGATCTAAATATATCGTTGTTTTCAAGTTGCAGCTTAGTTCCGCACCTACACTAGTTAGAATGATTGAACTCGAATCCATGACTATCGCTTTTATATATACAGATTGGTTAAAACTTTAAAAGGGCAGTAAAAGCCACTTTTCCACCTTCCTCCAGATTGATGAAAACCAAAAGTGACGTCATTAACCCAAGTTTTCATCAGGTGATCGGAAGTGGGGGCCATACATATCACCACATCTTTCCCATTACCACCATTTGTATCACTCTAACGGAAGTGGGGGCTATATACATTGCCACGCCATTACCCCCAATTTGACCATATGACTGGAAGTAGGGGTAATGTGTGCATATGACCTAAAAACGAAAAAAGGAACGTCACCCCATGGAACGTTATTCTATGGAATATCACCCTATGGAAGGTAGGAACGGAATGGAACAGAACAGAATGTACAGAACAGAACGGAAGGAAACGGAACATCATGCCACAGAATGCCACCCTATGGAACGTCCCCCCATAAAACCTCAAGCCACGTAAACCCACCCCACGAAACATCACTATACGAAACGTCACCCTACGGAATGTCACCCTACGGAAAATATGGAATGGAACATAATGGAATGCTACGAAACGGAACTCGACGGAACAGTGCATAACGGAACGGAATGGAAATGTATGTGTGTGACCTAATATTGCGCTTTATACCCCTACTATCTCGACCAGAACTGAAACCACGAAATTAGTTTTTGGCTTGTTGTTGCTGCAGTTGGTGGCACGACATGTTTCTACTACGCTCTCTACAGATTATGCAACTACGCTAATCAGCAAATCCCAATTGCATGGCGTAGATTGAAAATTAGAGGGTTTGTTTCTATATAGGTTAGCGTATAGGTTGTTTCACCATCATATCTGACCAGCATATTGTTGGAGAGGGGCCCATTTGTTAGCAATAAATACTAACTCCAGAGGAATATCTTCAAAGTTACGTGGTGAATGACGCAGAAGGAAAAAGAGACTTACAATATGAATTAATATTGTACTGTGCATAAAGCATTACACTTGTACAGGTGACTTGGCATAAAACAGTGAATTTAGAATGGTAGGCCTAACGGAAAGGGCTATTGGCCAGAACGCCGTAATGGCGGACCAGCATAGTTAGGTAACCATCTCAGGCGGCGGATGGTTGGCAAAGGACAACGTCTAAAGTCCGAAGATGGCGGTCGTTGACACAATAATAGACGTCACGAACTCTGACAATAGTCACGCTGAATGCCACGGGCAGTCGTTGTTGCGACGCAGCAGTGCTCAGTTTCACAACAATCAAGTCTCCGGCTTACTTATTCCTTCATTGTGTACGCATCGAATCAACAATGATGGAGCCGACGAAGTATTCTTGATGTCACTCTAACAATTCCCCGCACGACAATGGCTATCACTGATGCAGTCTTGCGCCGATGCCGTTGTCGAAAAACTTCAGGGATGACAATCTTACGGTCGCAGCAAACTTCGGCTTATGTCTGTGGAAGAAAAACTCCAAACCAATTACAGACAGTTTTTCGACGGATTAGTCATAAATTGCGATTTCGCATTTAGGTCAGTCCATATACCCCCGCATAAACATACAACAGTTCATTGTTGGGAGCAAAAACAGCAACAGGCAAAACTAAACTGAATTTATAAATGTTGCCCGTAGCTGTGGCAAAAATAAGGTTTTGACTATTTTACCCCACTTAAAAACGGCATTGACGAATTATGGTCAAATAGCCTTTAATAGCTTTAAAACCTTGTAAGTGGGAATATACTACCTATTTTGCGCTGAAAAACTTCTAACAGCAAAAAAACTTGCTAACAATGCAAACCGCAGCATGACACTACAACAGGTGTATTTTCACAGAAAACCCTAAAACTCCTTTTGAAAACTTAGGTTTTATACTTGCGTTTTACGCAAAAATTACGTTCACGTTTTCGTATTTACGCTAAACACACATTTGTGTTCTTACTCCACTCGCGTATGTTTTTACGCTCAGCTCACATTTATGTTTAACTTACCTTTACTCCACCTGACTTTTACAGACGTTATGCATAAAACTGGGAACCTTACAGATCCTGCCTACTATACTGGAAACGGTAAATTACACACTAAAGAAACTTTTAGCTCGGCGGTAAATTGCTTTCTTACTCAAGCAAATACATAAAACCATAAAACCATTATGTTAACTCCCCGCCTGATCAAATATCGTTTTGAAAAACATAGCGATCAACACTTGTTTTGGGTTTACTTTAAAACTACCTACACTAACCTTATGAACCATCGTTTACTTAGGTTAGAAACGTGTTATTCCATTTATGCACTATAACTAGTCTTGGAAACAATTTTTCCCTTTCAAAATATTTTGAAGAAATTTTCCTTTGAAAATTCTAAACGATTGAACTAGGAGCTAATTCCCCACAAGCACGAAAATAAAATCTGCTTCAAACTTTTAGTTTATGTAGGTCACGATTTTATTAAGTAGGAATTCCTGCGCAATAGTATTACACTACACGGATTACTATCGTTCCACTACTTTATTACTGCTAAATTCTATAACAGGGTACTGCACTTCTTATTAAGCAGAATGCTTCATAATTCAAAAACATTATTCAAGTGATACCCCCACCTGAGATCTGTATCAGGTTACAACTATCCTACCATTCCTACGTACGGTCATACCAACCTTAACGATTTACACAATCGTGATAAAAATAAGCAGAAACAGACTTGGCCTACTACCGTGCTAGTGGCTAAAAACTAATGCTTACGACACACTCTTACAAGCTAAGGAGCTCCAGGCATTCCGGGCTACATGCAAAAACTTAGCTATCCAAGCACTTATGTCCTTTTGGTACATAATATTAAACTACTGGAAAAAACAAGAGGACCTACCCAATACATGCCATGGTTAATTTTAGTACCGTAGTCGTTAATAATAACGTAAAAACCCTCTTTTGTGAGGCGAGTGCTTCTCAAAACTTCTCGGGTAAAAACCATGCATTAACTTACTAAGAAGTCTCCCCTTAAAGGTGGGTATAAAAACATGCGATACGATAATTTCGTTTTATCACTGGCCTCCTCCCACGTTAAAATAATACACTCGGGAACACATTTAAGTCATAAACCTATAGTGGCTAATCCAGTAAATAATGAAGTGTGCGTAATCTAGCAAACAATCATGCAATAAACATTGCGGTAGTGCGAAAAATAGTCGTTACAAAATCCGTTGCTTTCTACATCACACTTAGTGTAACACCTAAATTTCACTTCGTCTAAGCTCGATTCAAATGTTATCGCACAAATTCCCACGGGTTCAATCTTAATTTGTCGAGACCAAAAATTCATTTACACAAGCAAATAACAGTAACAATAAATAAACATTTATTTCAAAAATTCCTAGCATGTTAGTTAAAGTTATATTTGCCCCTAGTAGGCTACACCAAAAGCTGTTAATAGCTTCGATTTAATTCACTGAGTTAAATTCAGTTGGCAAATTCATTTAACTTGGATTTAACTTGGATTTAACTTGGATTACGAAATTGGATTTCGCTATAGGCTACAATAGAAGCTATAAAAATGATTTAATAAATAGGCTATTCTTCTTTCTCCACATAAAGGTTGATAAAACCTGAGGTTTATCTATAATTACCTTCATAAATATGCTTTCATATTTCGCAAAATATAACCAAACCTCTGCTTTTCTTAAATTTCCTCCCAGCTTAATTTTTGCTAAGTGATAAGCCTTTGGGCAGAGAAAAATATATTTCGTTTAAATCCACAAGGAGCTCAGCTTCCTTTTACCCTGGATTAATTCATGCAATTCGGAGAAAAGTACCCAAATATTAAATATTCTACCTTTTGACATGCTATCTTAGGAATAGCGAACAAATAAATACATGTAAATACAAATACGCTAATACGGTTTTACTGGCTGGCATATCGGAGTGTAATGTTTTCAAGTTTCGTATGGTTAAACGCAGCGTTACTTATTGTTTGAGAGTACTCACGGACCAAACGGATAGAAGAGTCAAACTCACAACTTCGGATGTAGTTCATTAACTCAAACGGGCCTCGAAATCAACAGGTGGTCGAACTAGATAGAACAATGACGGCATTATCTCCAACGCTGTTGAAAATGAGTTATCAGTTCCATTATTTCGTTTCAGGTGGCGCTGTCATCATGAAATTCCACCATGGCTTCGTTAGAAATGATCTGAACTTGCTTCTAGACGTACGGGAGAAATTACTGGCACTACCCTGGCGTTGACGAGCTTCACACCAAAACGCAAGAAACCTCATTCGTTATGGCGTCGTTTCTGCATCACGTCCCTCTTCAAGCATGTTCACCCAACATGGCTTAGGTTGACAGTTGTAGACAAACAGGACGGAATAAGAAGAAATTGGGAGAGGCCACCTCCCGAATTTACGACGGACAATCAAAACGTGCTTCATTACCGACGAAAATGCACGCCAGAAGTAACACGATTTACACTCGTTACACACCTTTTGTAAACCACGCCATCAAACGTCAGCAACGATTCCAGCGCCACCGCACGCCAAAACCAGAAGTTGAGCGCCATAGCAAACCGAAACTAACGCCGCAACCAAACCGAAACCAACGCCGTAGCCAAACCGAAACCAACGCCGTATAGTTCACAATAAAAACGAAAATTAACACTTGAACACACAAAAATTAAATTATTTAATGTTAAATCGACGTTACACATCTCCCCCACCCACCAGTGAGTGACCCCACTCACGACTTTCTATTTTTGAGGGTTAAAAGGGCCGAATTAAGTTTAAGTTGAGTCGCTCCGCGAGGTCGCAACACTCTGCGAGTGGTAGTATCCACTTCCGATTCCTCGGATGACTCGTTCCCAGACTCTTGCTCCATATCATCCTCGGACTGCACTGACGACGCCACATACTGCTTCAACTCTTGCACATGAAATGTACCCTGCATTACTTTACCTGTTACTCTATCACTCAGCTTCATGGTAACTGGAGAACAGACCACATGCACAACATACGGCCCCTGCCATCGCGGTGCCATTTTCTTTGCAAACCCCTTTTCTTTATCGGAGAGAAAATGGGCCTTCTTAAGAACCATGTCACCTTTAGCAAAAGACAAGTCTCTGTGCTTTGCATCATAGTATGGCTTTTGCCGTGTGGCTTGAGCAGCAATATTCTCTTGAGCTTTATCAATGGCTGCTCTCAAATTTTGAGTCAGCGTGACAGCCCAATCACTAGCTTTCGGCATCTTAGCTAGCTCTGCTTCCATAGCAGTTGGGTCACAGGGAAGACGCAGCTCTCTTCCTAAAGTCAGAAATCTGGTGTGAACCCAGTACTTTCGGAAGTTGCTGATCGCAACGCCATACCAATAGCAGGGAGGTTCGAGTCCCATTCTTTATGCGACTCAACTATGTTGGTGGTAATCATACCTCGGGCAGTTTTTATCGTCCTCTCCGCAAGATTTGGTTGAGGGTGGTAAAACGAGGTATTCTTACGCTTAATCCCAAACATACTACACATAGTTTTGAAAATCTTCGAAACAAATTGTCGGCCATGGTCCGACACTATGGTTCTCGGAATTCCAAACCTAGGAAAAACCTCCTTCACTAAGCAAAGAGCAACTGTTTGAGCTGTAGCATTCTTGATGGCGAACAATTTAGGCCATTTCGTCAAATAATCGACTACTATGAGCATGTATTGCTTCCCTGACTTGCTTTTGGGATAAGGACCTGCCAGATCGATCGCCAGTGTGTCTCCTGGTTGAGGCAAATGTCTCGGCGACATCATAAACCCACGAGGGGAAGCCGTTTCGGATTTGTGCAATTGACATTGATGGCACGCACGTACGTACCTTGCAACATCCCTACTCATGCCGACCCAAGTGTAAGTCTGTCTGATCTTCGCCAAGGTCTTTGCCGCTCCCAGGTGACCTCCCGCGAGAGAATCATGGTAGGCTGCCATAATTTTACTACGCCACTCTTTAGGAGCGATGATGCAGTACGACTCTACACCTGCAGGGGTTTGAAACTTCCTGCAAACTACATCATCATTCAGCACACTGTAACGCATAAGAGACGCCACCTTCTTACCCAGTTTATTCGAGGGGGGTTCATCTCCTGCCCTCAAACATTTGATGAGAAGACTGAGAGTCTGATCTCGCAACTGGGCCTCCTTCACCTGCTGCAAAGATGGCGCTTCTATTTCCCGCAGTACAGCGTTGACTGAAGTTTCTGACATTTCAGGAATTCTGGACAAGGCGTCCGCAACAAGATTGATCCTTCCAGGGTTATAGGCCACGGAAAAATCAAATTGCTGCAAACGCATGGCCCACCTTGTCAGACGCCCCGTAGGATCTCTGGCCGTTTTGAGCCATTGAAGTGACTTCTGGTCCGTTAACACTTTAAATGTTGAACACTCAACATATGGCCTCATCTTTTCAATCGCCCAAACGATAGCCAGACATTCTCGTTCTACGGCCGAATATTTACGCTCCTGTTTTGAGAGAGCCCTACTTGCATACATGATGGTAGCCAGTTTACCATCCTTCTCCTGCAATAGGACCGCTCCTATGCCTACGGCACTCGCGTCCGTCTGGATGATGAACGGCTGGCTGAAATTCGGTGCCGTCATAACCGGTGCACTTGTAATGAGGGTCTTAAGTTCCTTAAAAGCCTTCTCACAAGCTTCATTCCAAACCAACGGACCTCCTTTATCCAGAAGACGATTAAGCGGTTCCGCAATATGAGAGTACCCCTTTATAAACCTCCTGTACCACGATGCACATCCTAAGAATTGGCGAACGTGCTTCACCGTTTTAGGTCTCGGGTAGTTCAAGACTGCATCTACTTTGCTAGGATCAGGGCGAATCCCAGTCTCTGAAACTATGTGACCTAACACCTTAGTTTCTGGTAAACAGATCTGTACCTTTTTGACGTTTATGGTGAGGTTTGCTTTCTGCAACCGTGACAGGACTTCTCTTACCGTGCTCAGATGAGTATCAAAATCAGCCGAGGCTATTATGATATCATCGAGATATGCGACTACCCCATCCTTTCTCATGTCAATGAAAAGATGATTGATCAGTCGAGAGAACGTCGCCCCACTGTTACACATACCAAACATCATTACCGTCGGTTTAAACAAACCTGCTGGTGTCATAAAAGCAGCCTTGTCTTGGGACGACTTGCTCAAGGGGACTTGCCAATATCCGCTCTGCAAATCAAGAACCGTGATAAACTTCGGCTGTCCCAAGGTATCCAGGAGTTCATCAATCCTGTTTAAAGGATATTTATCTTTTCTGGTAATCTCATTGATTTTCCGGTAATCCACTATCATCCTCCACCCGCCGTCTTTCTTTTTGCGGACGATGACAGGGGCTGCTCAAGGACCAGAATGCGGAACGATTTGGCCGCGACGAATCATGTCATTCAAGATTTCGTCGAGTGCTTCACGCTTTTCAGGACGAAGGTAGTACGGGCTAGATGAAACGGGCTGATGATCACCTATGTCTAAATGATGTTCTAAGACGTGAGTTAACCCAGGTTTGGGATTAAAGGGCGCTGGAAATTCCTCCAACATATTCCCAAACCTTTTTTGTTGGTCTTCAGTCAAAAGAGCAGCTGAAAGCTTTTCCTTAATGGCTGGATCCAAACTTTTAATTAAGTTAACTGAAGTCTGTTTTTGTTCCGTTTTATAGAAAGGATAGTGTACGTTAGGGATATCCTTCCAATGCCACATCTCGTCCGTTCCATCAACAATCGCTCCATACAGACCTTTAATGTCACCACCTAACAAGCATTGGTGACCTAACTGTTTTGCTACAACTACGGGGTGGACTACAGTTTTGCCTGGCAACTCAATTTTTGCCATAGCCCAACCATGAGTAGGCAAAGGTGCAGAATTAGCAGACATGAGAAGAGTCCTCTAGCACATTTAATTTAATCCCATTTAGCTGAAAAGTTTCTAAGAAATCGGGGCCTACTATAGTATAAGGTGCCGCTTCATCCCAGATACCTATTACAGTTTTACCACCAACCCTTACGAGAACTGAAGCCATATTGGCTGGACGTGGGATTTTAAAGTTACTTTGATTTGTTGGGGGTTTTACTTTATGAGCCCCGCCACCCCCTTTCCCAGAGCTCATTCTTGGTTTTCCGTAGGTGGCAAATCATTGCTACCGACTGAATTGACCTTCCTCCCCCCTTTAACTTGTTTAGGGGCCTTGCACTGAAATGAAAGGTGACCTAATACCCCACAATTATAACATGTTTTGGTTGCATTTCTGTTATCCTTAGGCCTAGTGCCACTAGCTACGATCCCTGTATTACTAGATTGAGGTGCTGAAACTACTTTAGGTTGTGTTACTTGTTGAGGTGCCGCCGTCCCCAAATATACCTGAATTGCAGTTTGACCTAACAAACCCTCAATTTTACGCGCATCAGCAGCTAATTCTAACAGTGAGGTGTAAGATTTAGTCCCTAACATAAGTTTTAATGCGGCGCCCATGTTATTTTTAACCAGACGCACTTGTTCATACTCTGGCATAGCATACGAAAGTTGCTGAATTTGCAGCGCCATATCATGGATATAGTCTGCAACCATTTCACCCTCGATGTGTCTCCTAGATGTTAGCCTATCTAAAACTACTTCGTCATGGTTACGCACCTGAAATCGAACCATAAGACTCATTTTGAAATGTTGCCATGACAGAGGAGGTGGGCACGCCATAAACCACTGTAATGCCATGCCTGTCAAAAGTGTAGGAAGCCAGTTCGTCAGGAAAATGTGCTCGGGGATACCCCTTCCTACTTGAAGTTGTTCCGCCCTAAGCAAAAATTCCGTAGGACCAGGTCCCACAGGATCCCCATCAAATGGCTTCACTTCAAACTTAGGAGTCCATATTGATGGAAGTGCCTGAACATTACTGTAACCCATAATGGGTTGAGTTTGAGTAAGTCCACCTGCACCCGGATAATTTACATTAGGTTGACCACTACTAATACCTAAATTAGATTGTTGACCAAATAAACTAGTTTGTTGATTCCCTAAACTTAAGTTAGGCTGCTGATTACTTGGACCTGAACAGGGATTAAGAGGTGGTTGACTTAAACCTGAACTAGGGTTAAAAGGAGGCTGACTACTTAGACCTGAATTGGGATTAAGAAGTGGCTGCGTAGTAGCACCCACAAATGGGACATTTAATGCCTGACAACCCATTGTGGCTTGCATATTGGCTTCAATAGTAAGAAGTCGCATATACTCAGCCAAATCGACTTGAATTGTTTGGTTTTGAACATTCACGGCAGGAACCGTACTTTGTGAAGACTGAGGCACATTTCCAGTATTTTTACTTTGACTCATACCAAGTGGTGGAACAGGCATATTACTTTGCCTACTTTGCTGATGTACCAATATTGGGGTATTAACTGGCAAATTTAAATTTTGCAAAAAAGGATTACCTAGAGGAGAACCTGAAGGGGTACGACCGTCTGTCGACATTTTCATGAACAAGATAAAAAACCATATGTTACGCAATCTTAATGCTTGCTGCATATTCAAACACTTACAAAAAAACAAATTCCTGGTCTCAAGAAAAATTCTGGAAGTTTTTGGAAAATACCAGACCAAAAATAGGCCTATATTTAATCCAGAAATGTTTGATTTGAAAGCTTTAAATCCAACACCCAATTCAAAACATTTAATTTCGAATAAACTCCAATATTTGCAAAAAATTTGAAGAAGGCTACTATTTTTGAAATTCTGATTCAAATTCGAAATGACCGGACTACAAGCCCCCAGTGTAACACCTAAATTTCACTTCGTCTAAGCTCGATTCAAATGTTATCGCACAAATTCCCCCGGGTTCAATCTTAATTTGTCGAGACCAAAAATTCATTTACACAAACAAATAACAGTAACAATAAATAAACATTTATTTCAAAAATTCCTAGCATGTTAGTTAAAGTTATATTTGCCCCTAGTAGGCTACACCAAAAGCTGTTAATAGCTTCGATTTAATTCACTGAGTTAAATTCAGTTGGCAAATTCATTTAACTTGGATTTAACTTGGATTTAACTTGGATTACGAAATTGGATTTCGCTATAGGCTACAATAGAAGCTATAAAAATGATTTAATAAATAGGCTATTCTTCTTTCTCCACATAAAGGTTGATAAAACCTGAGGTTTATCTATAATTACCTTCATAAATATGCTTTCATATTTCGCAAAATATAACCAAACCTCTGCTTTTCTTAAATTT
>JAHWFP010145799.1:0-18118 GCA_023313725.1 Lithobius niger
CGACGTGCCGACCGACTGGTGGTGCACTGATACTAAGCAGAGGAACCGTTGTTCCCTTGGGTGCCCTGAAGACCCATGGTTCGAGGGGGGGGGGGGATGCGACAGAAGGGGACCGTGGACAGGGATCTTAGTTCCTGAAGAAATGGACTGGCGGTGGTTCGAAGAAGGGGGGGCACTGGGCCTGAAAGTGGACCTGGGTCCGAGCCTTGGGTGTCAGGGAACAGAAGATGGACTGACATTCGTGGGACAAGAACAGAATCCAATGGCGTACTTGGTTATGAGGTTGAAGTGGGATTCAGGAACTGCGAACGCAGGTTCCCCCCCCCCCCCCCTTGTGGCGAAGGAAGAGGTGTACGACGAACGACGGAATTCTTAGTCGTCGTCGCAGCAGCAGCAGGTGACTCTTAGGGAGTAACCGAGTCCGTTAGTTCGTCGTCTGTAGCTATCGACCAGCTGGTGGCGTACTGAATACTCGAGTTGAAACTGTGGTTCCTCCTTTTGTGCTCTTAACTGGCTCATGGGCTTGGGAAATCGTGGACCGAGTTTCGAGGGAACCGTCGGTCGAGATACTTGTCTTGGAAGAAGGCAGACCGAGTATGGTTTGCAGAGGAGATAGTGTCACCGGGCCTGGTTTGGGCCTGGTCCCGAGCTCTGGTCTCGGGCGCTTTTGGGCCTGGTCCCGAGCCCCGGTCTCGGGCGCTAGTGAAGAAACGACGACGTGCTGATGTTTGGTCAGCGAAACAAAGGCTGTAGAGAAGCTGGCAGTGAAAAAAGAGAAGGGCAGACAACAGGCCTTGGTCCACCGAGGGTCATGAAGTCGGGTCTTTGATTTCTGTTTCCAGGTTCCGATAGTCTGTACACCCAAGGCAGGAGGAACTGTATAGTGCAGAAGCTTAGTAGCAGGTGGGTGCCTGGTCGCCCGGTTACCCGTGATATAGTGCACGGACAAAAGAGCATCTGGATGCAGACACACAGCTTGTTGCCAAAAAATGTGGACAAACGGTCCAACGGCAACTGTGGTTACTGCCAGGAACCGACGAGGAACCGAAGAGTGGACTGACTAACCCCTAAGGGGAACCATTGCCAAAAGCAAGGGTCGATGGATTCAGGGTTGCACCTGGGAACAGAGAAGAATACTTACTGTGAACCGAGAACCAGAAGGACAACCACACGACGTGGTGCCCTAGGAAGAAAGATGACTGCTCCGACTCAAGCGTTTATATACTGAAGCCTGCACTGGCACATGCACAATGGAAGGGGAGCTGCGAGCTCCGCAGGAAAGCCAACTTTTCATCGCTAGGAATTGAGCCACAAAATAGGGAGGATTTTCTAATAATAAAAGACAGGTAATTCATCAGCATATAAAAACGTCTTTTTGCGGCCGCCCTGACGTCCGGCTAAAAATGGTTTCTATTGCCTGGAGGAAACATTCATTACCTGTGAATTTTTGCATTCTTTCCCAAAGGATGTTTCTTCCCTGGAGGTTTTAAAGTTGTCTAGAGCTGGCCAGCTACGTAACCCAGTCTGCGCATCCGCATCCCTTCTATAAAAGCGACCAGGCAAATCTGCCTGTCATCTTTTTTCCCTCTCGGTCGTCAGGTGGCGATTCCAAGAGGGGAGGTAGGGAGGGTACATGTAATGTACGTTTCCTCCACGCAATAGAAATCATTTTTAGCTGGCAGTCATGGGGGGGGGGGGGGGGGGGGCGCCAAAATGATGTTTCCAGTTGCCGTTTGGAAACTTACATTACCTGTGAATTTTTGCATTCACAGCAGACATCGTCATTAGGCGAGCTCCACCTGACGGGCGCCCTAGGGTTACTAACTGGTACCCCCAAAAGTTTACACTTCACACAGAACCAGAATCTTGATATGTGTGGATGTGGTGATATTGGAAGGACCTTGGGAGATAGGTCTTACTTCTGCTTCAGGACATCAGCCTCAGGGGCTTCAGTCTCATGGATGTCTGTTTTCAGTGCTTAAGGAGGTTGGATGACACCTCTGGTTGCGACAATGGGTCCCAGGCAGTGCAGTCCATTTTCTTGCCTCGTCCTCTGTTTGAAGTTGCGGCTTATGAAGGCAGATTGACTTCTCTGGGATGCGGCTTACGGGGTTTCAGGTGCTGCGACGTTGTTGTGGAATGCCCAGACGTGGAGATTGTCTTAGTTCATATGAGGTGTGAGGCTAGTTCAGATGGTGAAGCAGGGTCCTTGGCGATGGTTCATTAGACGGATCGGAGAATTTAAGGTCAACAAAGGAGAGCCGACGTCGTTCATGCCGATGTTCCTGGGGAGAGAAAAAACTTGTTGGTAACGGATTGAAGACAGGAAGGATGGACAAAACGCCTTTGTTGATGGTTGAAAGAGAGGACCCGAAGACTAACGAAAGATGGCAGAAAGAACTTCTTGATGACGGTGATGGGCGACTGAAGGAGGAGTCGAGCACCGACGAAAGGAGACAGAATGGGCTCATCTGATGACCGTGCGGATGGAAAAACATGAGTTGAGGACGGTGGGTGGGCTCCATGATGATGTTCCTGAGAACTGGAAGTTGGAGCTGAAGGCTGACGAAGTGTGACAGCCCAGATTCCTTGGTGGTGGTCGTTAGGATTGGTCAAGAGGTGGACTTGCAGGCGAAGGAGAGGCCCTGCTGGGCGAGAAGTCCAAGATCTTGCCATTTTGCCAAGAGTGAAGAGGGTTTTGGACGGTTGATGGCTTAAATGGCGAAGACGATGCAGCAGGTGAAGACACCGATGTCGTTGGCGGAGAAAGTTACGGCAACAGACTGACAATGATGTTAGCGTCGACAGGCGGAGGGTAAGCTGAAGGAGAAGTCATGCTTGGAGAGAAGTCCTTCGGTGTGGTCCCAGATCTTGCTGTGAGCGAAGAAGTTCTTAGACGGTTGATAGCTTAGGAGTCCTTCGGTGTGGACCCAAATTCTGCCATAGGCAAAGACGGTCTTAAGCCGTGGACGTATGGTAGTGGCGAAGTTACTGGGAGAGAAGAAGCCGATGCCGAGGATGGAGGCAAGGTGACGAGCTATCTATGACAACCGGATCAGTGGGCGGAGATTTGTACAGCAGGTTCCATGATGACAGTCGTGACGAGCAGCGGGGGAACCCAAGGTCGAATGGAGGATGAATGAGCAAACTCCGTGCCAATAACCCTGCAGACAGAAAAGAAGAGAAGAAGATTGACGACGGATGGACCTAGTGATGACACCAAGACATATGTTGTGTGGGACGAAGTGCAGTTGAATTTGCTCCACGTTGATGTTTATGGAAATTGAAAGGTGGCGGTGAAGGGCGACGAGGGGCATCAGATTAAAATGACGGCCGTTTCAGAGAGCGTCAAATGGCTGGCTGTGAAAAACGGTGTCTCGCAGAATTGCATGCGGTCACCGAACGGCGGCAGCCTTGGAGAGCGATCACGAGGGACAGTGAAGGATAATGACTGGAAGAGCTTCGGACGGCGATAAGTAGGAGAAACTAGACTGATAGGCTGCAAGGAACAGCTGACAAACGATAAAGGTGTCAATGTGCCTCTAATGGCTGTGAAGGATGGTGGTGTTCAGGGAATGCAGATGACAGGTGGTGAACGACTGTAGTCTTGGGGAGCTGTAAAGGACAGCCAGCAAGAGATGTCGGTTTGAAGGCTGCAGACAGCCGGAGAAGATGGACGGCCGTTCCAGAGAACCTTGACCAAGAGCCGTATGGGGCCGGCGGTCTTAGGCAGCTGCATTTTGACAGGCGGTGGAGAGACAGCAAGGGAGTGAAGCGGAAGGCACAAAGAGGCTGTTTACTGTGTCAGTAGGCCGAGGCGAAGCGAAGGTGAGATCAGACAGTGCTGGCTGAAGGCGAAGATGAAGGTGCTGGTGGTTGCAAAGGTGGCCGGCAAGAGATGGCAGTTCAGGAGGTTTTTGGACCCCATAAGTTGCGAGTGATCAGTGGAGAAGGGCAACATAGTCAGGAGAAGCTGCAATGACAGGCGGTGAAGGACGGCATTCCGGAAGCGTTGTAAGTGACAGGTGGTGAGAGATGACAGACTGGCAAGCCGTGTACGGGATGGGCGAAGGCCTGGTCTTGAAGGCGTTGAATAACGGCTTTGGAAGGACAAGTCTTGATGAGTTCAGGGAACCGTCGACGAAGTGTGACTGCTGAGAAGCTTCCAAAATCGGGCGTTGAGGGAAGGAAACTTGAAGAGCTTCCAGCGGCAGGCGGCGAGGCGAAGTGCGGCAGACTTGGAAGGCTGTAGATGGCGGAAGGCAAAAGCTGATAGTCCGGAAGAGTTGCTAATTATGGTCAGCGAAGGGCGGTTGGCAAAGGGCGGTCGTTTGGAAGAGCTTCAACTTGCAGGTGGCAATTAACGGTGCTTGAAGAGCTTCCGATGGTAGACGACGAAGCGAAGTGCGGCAAACTCAGAGGGTTGGTGCATGAAGATCATGAAACAGTAGTCTGAGGAGCTGCGGTGGCTCGGCCAGGACGACAGTCCGAATCTGTAGTGAACGGCAGACAGCGAGTGAAGTAAAACATGAAGAGAAAACGAACCAACAACAGATTAAGCCTTATACCGGAGCAGCCAGGAGAAGCCATCTTAGACGAAGGGTCCTTTCCAGAGGTCCTTGATTTTGCCATGGCAAAGACGATCTTCGGAAGAGGAAGTCTTGAACCAGAGGCGAAGTGGGTGTTGTTTCAGTGATGCTGAAGTAACGAATTAATTCGGCAACATCAACGGAAACATAGAGTGTAGTTAGTGAGGGACAGCAGGCAATGAAGAATGAAGGCAGGGTGACTTCACAATTATGAAGGGACAGCAGGCAGAGAAGGGTGAAAGACAGGCTGGCATGTCAATGAATGAAGCGACATCAAAAAAAGGCTTGAGCTTGTAGGTAAAAAGGGTTTGTTGAGAAAACACAAGCAACAACAGAAAAAGTCAAATCTGGGATTTGCATTGTTAGCGATGCTGGCAGTTGAAGGCACGCACGTAGCGGCAGACGGTTGGTCAATTGGCCGGCAGCGTGGCAAACGAATGACGTGAGATTAACCAACAACAGGAGCAGAGGTGGCAGCAGCTGGGCAAAGTGGTAGATGGACGGTGACTTGAAGTGACGTCCAAGATAGCTGCGGAAAGGTTGAATTCGTTGACGGTGAGATGAGACATTGAAAGCCGCAGCAGGAGTGAGGTCAGCGGGTGGAGGACAGCAGACGAAGGAGAACACATCTTGAGCGATGAGTCCTTCGATGTGGTCCCGGTTCTGGCCATGACGAAGACGATCTTCACTTGAGGCAGTCTTGAATCGGCGAAGACAGAAGCAATCCAGGTGGGGAAGACCTTCGGAGCCGATCTGGATTTGGCCATGAGAGAAGAAGGTTTACAGTAATGGCACTTGAACGGACGAAGAGTTCATTTCTGTGG
Source organism: Lithobius niger (assembly GCA_023313725.1). Classification (NCBI taxonomy): domain Eukaryota; kingdom Metazoa; phylum Arthropoda; class Chilopoda; order Lithobiomorpha; family Lithobiidae; genus Lithobius; species Lithobius niger. The sequence goes on from JAHWFP010145799.1 coordinate 5,414, forward strand.
TTCATGATTCGGCTCTGGTGAAAGAGGCAGTCTTGAACCGGTGAAGACGAGCAAGTGAAGAGAGGCGAAGAAGGCAAATCTCGGGAAGAAGGCGAAGCGTGGCCTGACCGTACCGGTGCACACTGGAGGAAAAAAGATGACAGGCAGCTTCGCCTGGTCGCTTATATAGAGGGGCTGCGCACGCGTATGCTCAGACAGAGTTACGCAGCTAGCCAGCTCTACCTCCAGGGAAGAAAGCATCCTTTGGGAAAGAATGCAAAAATTCACAAGTAATGAACGTTTCCGAACGGCTACCAGAAAGTTTTTTGGGTTTGCAACAATTAGTCCATGTAAAACGGAGAAAGTAAGGCAAAGATCTGCTTGTGTCTCTCTCGGTTCCAACGCGTCTAACCACAAATGTTTTAACAGCTGCTAGTATGGTACGTTATAGAAACTGAGGAGATACTTAATAGAAGTTCTATGCACCAATTCAACTGCTTTAATATCTTCTACAAGTGTGGAGAGCCAATCTAACTGGCATATTCGATAATAGGTCAAACATAAACATTAAATGCCCTTACCAAGGTGTCGATATCTCTACACACAAAACATTCTGATCACGACCAATCTGCTCAACCCAGAAGGTAATCTGACAACAATGTTTTGTAAATTTGAGGTCAGAGGTTAGATAAATCCCAATAACCTTTACTGTGTGCGTATGTGGACTCCAGCTCCAGATTGTTAAGGGTGTATGAAGAGGTTCTGTGTACGTTTCCTAATGGGAAAGTTAGGACATTTTTTTGCATTTATTAGGAGTTGCCACAGTGATGACCAACTGCATAGACAATTCAAGGCGAATTGAAGAGAGCGATGAACCTCAGAAGTTTTTATGTTGTTGTAAAGCTTTACACGGTCTGCAAATTTTGAAAGTCTGACTGTACCACTTTCAACCTGCAAATCTGAGACAACTAGTAAAAATAATAGGGAACTTAAAACCGACCACTGTGGGAACACCGCCGGTGACTCGTGAAATATCAGACTGAGTCATCAATATAAACTGCTTGAGGTCTATGACTCAGAAAATCTTTACATTCCCATCAATGCCCAGGTTATTTAGGGTATTGAAACGCCTTCACGAAATCAATAAGGGAACACTATGGTGTTTAATGCCTGCACAAGTAGCCTACATGATAAACTAGTGTTAGAATGAATATTCAAGCGTCTACCTTTTTTGAATGCACTAGTACACCATTCTGCCCAATTTGAATTTCAAAAAAGCCGGTTACTTGTCGCGTTGCCTCTCCTTCCTGAAAAATAGAAATTAAAGATACCAATTATGCTACTTCAAAGTAAATTTAAAACTACATGGGCTTGTGCCCTATTACAAACATGTGGGACGTGGGAAATTTGTACACTCAAAAAAGAAAACTTGTAGCCAGCAGCCGTTTTGAGTTACATGCTTAACTGCAGGTAACTATAACCAACTCCCATTTAAATAGATACTCTGCCGTTAAAGCTGCAATGATTAACCAAGGCAGCAGCTGTGCTCTTGACCTCCACACATACACCAAGGTTGTAGAACTATTTGCGGTTCCGAGTCATACCATCGTGGGCAGGTGAGTGAAATTTTTGTGCTTTATCATAAACTACAAAACTTTGTTTGGTACATGTGGATACATTCACAGAAGTGAGTATATGTGGATGATAAGTGTTGCAATGTTCAGTCTCCCACTGCCAAAATAAAATCTGGCTGCTTGCATTAGGAAACCTATAACGGAATACAAAAAATGGTAAGCGGCGAAGACGGTGGTAATACTCAGTCATTATGAAAACGAGAAATACTTTTATCACCTTTAAATTAGTTTCACCAACAGTCAACTTGAGTTTTCGAGGAGAAATCACCGTTCCTCTTCTTCAGAAGTCCACTAATTCGTAGCAGAGAACATTCACTGTTTACACTAGCTACACACAATTTTGAAGGAAAAAGATATTCGTCGGCACAATATCTTCACAAATTTCTACAGTCAGGATTTACTGGGGTTGGAGTGGCTCAGTTTGACGTGTCTTCATCAGGCTATAACACCAAATGCTTTTTTCGTCTCTGCCATTTGTCTGCTATACAAATACCAGACGAACCGTCGAGACGAAAAAGTGTCAAATACTGACTGTGGACATCGGTAACTTATTCAATATTCGAGGGCGTGACAGAACCAGAGCACATTCGATGAAATTGACAGTTACCCTAGTCAGTAGTCCAAGTTGCATTGTTCTTTAGTAATCGTGTGGTTGGTGCATGGAGCCACCTGCCTTTAAGTCTTGTTCTCATACCAACAATGCATAATTTTAGACAATCAGTCTGGCTTTAGTGAATACTGGAATACTGAATAGGTGATACTGAACATCGTTCAGGTAAAATGACATGTACATTACATTTAACTTGTGACTTTGTGTTAGTCAATTGCTATCACAACGAATTGTTATAGTACGTATTATAAAGTAAGCATCCAAAAACCCCCCCCCCGCCCCCCCCCCGGGGCACAGATCCAATGTGCGGATGCTCTTACACCTCATTAGTCCTACACCTTCTCATGGCGAAGAAATACAGAATTCATTGTTGCATGGGTTGACGTTTCCTCTTGCCAAGCCCAATTCACTCGCTCCAAAATCTACCATTCACAGTTCTCGCGATCAGATCTCCCCTCTGCAGGACGCGACCAGAAACTAGTGTCCGCAAAACTACTTTCGGACAACTCCAAGACTGAAACTGAAGGTAAAACCAAGCGTTTGCTGGTAATGTACAGGAGACAGGCGCTGGTCACCTGGTTCAAATGTCACTTCCGCAGTTTATAGTCTCGTAGCAAAATTGAGAAACTAACATGTTCGCCATGGAGTTTTTAACGCGTTGCTTGAGGTTTAGGTCAAGCAGGTGAGTTATGGGCTGTAACGAACTGTAGTTATTAATCAAGGTCTTGCAAAAGCTGAAAGGTTTGTGCAGTGGAGGAATTTATATTAAAAGGTAACCTGGAATAAATCAGCATCACTATATGGAGTTGGAAAACTATATAATGAATTTGTTGCTGGTAGTTTCGTTAGTTACAAGCCAGCTAATTTAACAAAGATGATGTTAGATCAAAGAAACATGAAAAGGATATTAATTATTAAACTTACAATTTGGAGCTTGCCTGGGGGGAAGGTTGCATTCAAGATATCCTTGAGTTCGCGGAACTGCAACACAATGCAAACAAAAAATTTCGATTGAAACCTCAGAGACACACAAAAACTTTTAAAGTAGACACTAGGCTACAAATGTCAACATCTTTTGGACTCACCCTTCCCCCATAACCTCATGCACCACTGAAAAGAAAAAAAATATATATGATTGGAATATTTTTGTGCTAATCTTTCAATAAAGACAACAAAAAAACTTTCAGCGAATCAGAAGCCTATACATTAAAAAAAAACAACAAAAAAAACAATTATACAATTTGGCCATTTTAATTTTCAATGTTTACTGCTAAAACAAGTCAAAGCAGGTTTTTTATTTTTTGGTTCCAGGAGAGGACAGCAGATTTTTAATGTTTTATTTCTGTTTTCGTAAGCTATGTAATTTATGGTCATCTAAGAGTGGGTTGGGACAGGGAAAATTAAACTAGGCCTAAACATACACATTAAAAAAGAATCCTTAAATTAATTTTACTAGGTACTGCTGTTTAAGCCATTTAAGCTGTTTACGCCTAAATAGACAGCTGCCACTCCACAGACCAACACGCGACAAAATAAATCTGGAGTTGCAAAATATCAATTGCAACTCGAGATTAATTTTGTCGCTCATTGGTCTGTGGATTGGCAGCTGCTGATAAGTGTAAATCCTTTCATATAAGGTATTTTAACAGCTCCCACTCATATTTGTTGAACCCGACCACTCTTCCGAGTGTTTGTTCAGTTAACGATGACGGTGTTTGGTTAGACTCCTCCTTAAAATCCTCCACCCATTGGTATCACGTGGTGGTAAATGATAATCGATTGTCTCGGAATTATGAACCGGATTTTTTAATTCTGGCTGTTCAGAAACTAAAGTCCGTGCTTTTAAAATTTATGTTCACCCGCTTTTGGAGTATGCTTCACAGGTTTGGTCCCCATACCTGTTGCGAGACATTGACCATTTGGAATCTGTGGAGCATTGTTTTATGAAATGTCTTCCTGGCCTTACACAGCTGCCTTATCTCGAGTGAAGCGTCTCGAGCTGCACTCCCTTGAACTGCACCGACTTAAGGCTGACCTAATTCTGACATTTAAAGATTTACCATTCTTTGACCTTAGCCATGTGAGCAGAAATAGGGGTCAATAGTTATAAATTACTTCTCCCCTCGGCCAGACTTAATTGCCGGAAGTACTTTTTTGTCTATTAGAGTGGGCCCGGTGTGGAATGCTTTATCTGAGCGGCTCGTTACGGCTACTTCCGTCTACAGCTTCAGACATCATTTTCAAGAGTTTAACTTTGCCAGATTTTTGAAAAGATCCAATTAAGTTGTCGCCTGCTAGTTAGGTGGCGATAGTTGGACTGGTGAGTGCCCTGCAATGCCCGCTTGTTCCTGGTCATGTTTTTCCTGGTGACGATAGCTTTTTTATTACGATTTATTTTTATCTTGATTAAGATTGACAATTGGTTTAGGCCAAGCTTTAAACTGTGATGCATTTATTTAGTTTTAATTTTTTTTATATTTCATAAACATTAACAATGATACGGCTTTTCCCCTACTCTAAAAATGTCACGGTATTTTGTGTTTGATAACGAAAATCACTCTTTTGAATTATTCCTCTCACTCGTTCCTCACGTTTGGCGATGCCATCGGGGACCACTGTGTCCCTGGTAGTTCTACCCTTTATAGTAAGGCATTTGTGACCCCAACCCTATACCATCAACCCTTCTACAGCCGGGCCATCGTCTTCGTTTTAAACTCTTAAACTTTTTTTATTTTTTGATTTTTTGTTTTAACTTCGGATAGCAGTTAATGACCACCAGGTCCTTGCTATTCCGGATTTTTTAATCGAGAAATGTCTCAGAACCGTAGAAGAGCAAACATCAGTTCTTCTAAATGTTGGGTAAAAATATCCCCGTGACAATGAATAAATAGTTTTAAAATGATGATTCTACCAGAGAACTTGTTCTCGCAGGAGAATCGAAGTTCTCCGAGTACAATCCGACGAAACTGTGTTACTCTTGGGATGTCCCTTTTGCATACGGCACTTTTATTCCTCCTCATCTGCATCATGTTTAAGCCTAAAGCAAGCCTAAATAGACAGCTGCCACTCCACAGACCAACACGCGACAAAATAAATCTCGAGTTACAAAATATCAATTGCAACTCGAGATTAATTTTGTCGCTCATTGGTCTGTGGATTGGCAGCTGCTGATAAGTGTAAATCCTTTCATATAAGGTATTCTAACAGCTCCCACTCATATGTTTTGAACCTGACTACTCTTCCGAGTGTTTGTTCAGTTAATTTACGCAATTTCCATGTCACTTCCCTGCTTCCATGTGCTTCTACCCCACTGTCCTTCTGTGGCTGGGCTGCCCCACTCGCGCCAGAGGAGGCGGGTGGGAACTGAAACTAACACAGTTTCGTCGCATTCTACTCGGAGAACTTCGATTCTCCTGCGAGAACAAGTTCTCTGGTAGAATCATCATTTCTCCTTCACAGAATCCGCCTCATTGTATTACTTTTGGGATAAGATTAGTAAACGTGGCGTGGAGGCCAGCCAACTCACCCCAACAACAGCAGCCCCTTTGCTTGCATCCTCTGCAGCACTCGTACTTGTCGATTTCTTGTACTCCCGTTGTTGCAGTCTCTTTCATTTTGTTTCCGGCCCATCAGCTGTTCCTTCAGTTTCTTTCCATTCTTTAGGGAAGTGTTAATTCCAAGCACTCCAGCACCTAGACGAGTGGATCCTGAGCAAAAAGCGGTTGAAATTGTGGAAGAGATTTGTGGACGACGTGATTGCAATTATGAAACGACAAGACGTCCAAAAGATCCTCAAGTTGGTCAACAGCTGGCACAGGGACATTCAGTTCACTGTTAACTCGAGCAGGGGAATTCTCTTCCCTTTTTAGATGTCCGGCTGACGAGAACGAAGGAAGGCAGAATTCATTACCAGCCGTACTCAAAACCAACAGCTACACGATGAGGAATACCCTTTAATTCAGGACATCCAGTGCACCAACTCAAGGCAATCGCCAAGAACGAATATGTGCGAGTTGTTCAGAGATCCTACACCCTAGAAGAAGCATGGCCACATCTACGTGAGCAAAAAGGAAAATTCATTGAGCTAGACTACCCACCGGGGCTCCTGAATAAATTGATGAAGGAAGCAATTGGAGTTAGCAAAGCGGGACGACGACAGTGCAATGAAGATGAAAGACCAGCGAAGGAAAGAGAAACACCAATGAGAGTAGGAATAACGTACCTGAAAGGAGTCAGCAGTGGCATACAGCGAGTCCTGAGAGCGCGTGGAATTAACACTTACACCTAAAGAATGGAAAGAAACTGAAGGAACAGCTGATGGGCCGAAAACAAAATGAAAGCGACTGCAACAACAGGAGTACGAGAAATCGACAAGCACAGCTCCAAGAATGCGAACCAGAAGACATTGAGGGAATGCTGAAGGAAGTCCCTAATACGAGAGAAGGAGTGTATAGGATCCCATGTGGTGGGTGTGAAGCAACATATATAGGAGAGACCAGAAAAGGGATCCATACGAGAGTAAAACAACACCATGCGGACGTACGAAACAAAGTTGAAACCAGCAGCATAGCCACCCACTGCATGGAGACGAAGCATCCGATTGACTGGAAAAATACAGAGACGCTCCTAATTTCTAACAACAGAAGTGACGCACATCTACGAGGACTAGAGTCCCTCGCTATTGTTGAGCACACCAGAAAGCACAAGAAGTTAATGAATTTACAAGGGCCATCAAATCCCACCATTAGCCATTTAATAAGCAGAGAGGTTAGCGCTCACCTAGAAATGCATTGGAACGAGCAACATCGTAAATACGAGAGGCTACGGAAGGCGCCGTTTTTCAAAACACAAAATGAAGATGTAGTTGGAGACGGAGAACGGACTGAAACTTAGTGCCCGAGGAAGACAGATGTGAAGCAGTTATACCACCAAACTTGCTAAAGCTGTCGAAAATTCGCAAGATATTGAGAGATCGAGTTTTAAAAGATCTAATATCTTAACTTGGTGAAGATGAGTGTTAATCAAGTTGGACATAAAGTCTCAGAAAAAAGTAGGAAAAGTAGGAACTTTTTTTAAAAAAAATAGGAAAAGTAGGAATTGGAAGAAAAAAGTAGGAAAAAGTAGGAACACTTGCAGGCCTGTATTCTCATGTTCAAACTCCGCGGTGTCTTTCCACCGGCCCTGATCCATCCACTGGTCATCATAACCACATTCATTTCAGAGTGGCCGTAGCCCACCATCGCTATCATCTATCTGCATTGCGCGATAGTTATTGTCACATTGACCAAGTCTTCGATCGCTCCCCTACCCTGAGGAGTGGACCGGTAAATATCTGCTCATTGGGTCAACGCACTTTTCACCAGCAGTATCAGTATTACTACAGTGAAACCACTTTATAACAATAGTCCATGGGAGTTTGGAAACAGAATGGTACATCAGGTTTATCGTTATGAACAATAACTTTTGCATGCACTGTTGCTTAATGAGCCTCAAAAACAGCATTATTATAACAGGTTTATTGATGTAAGAAGTACTGTTATAACTGGGTTTACTGTACTATTATTACTATGAATATAGGGCGTCCTTGCAGCGCTTCTCTTAATGCCACTGGCATTTCTGCGCCAATTAAGCGGGGCAATGCCGTTATCACACTTGCTAAACTGCCCCAAGGCACAATCGGTTCTCGGCCCACGGCCGCCATTTTCTCGGGCTTTCTCTGCGCTGCTCTTCCCCAATTATTCTCCATCCAACAGCATCGACACCATCCTTCACCTGGTAATTCACCCATACAGTCTTGGGCTGCTTTGGTTTGTCGTCTTTCGGCATGGCAACGGCAACAGACAACCACTTCCAATCCAACTGTTGCACACACAAAACACCGCGACTACTTCGCGCCACGGCAAAAGAGACAGTGGGGTAGAAGCACGTGGAAGCAGGGAAGCGACCGGAAGTAATGCGGAAATTGCATAAATTTGATGCAAATGAGGAGGAATAAAAGTGCCGAATGCAAAAGGGAAATCCCAAAAACAACACGGTGAGGAGGATTCGGTAAAAAAATGTGTGTAATATTCAGGGCTGGAAAAAGTTCCGTATCTAGGATACAGGGAAGGTTAAGGTGTTAGCGGGAAGCCTAAGAGTTAACAAAAAAATCTTCATCTGCTACCGAAATGAAAACAATTTGTGGGAAAATAGATGACGGTAGCAGACTTATTTTTTTTAAGTGTAGTTTCAGAAATTTTAAAAGCCAGCAAGTAGTTAACTTGTAAGGTTTGCATTTCGATTAAACGTAAAGACGAGCTGCCATCGTTAGTTGTTTTAATAGCTGCACACAGCTGAGCGTTTTAGGCAAGTTACTTTCCCTCCGTCCACTCTCTCAGGCCAGCAAGAACGATGGGTAGGGTAAAGGCGTTGGGAGGGGATGGGGGAGGGGGAGAAGTCCAACTACAACGATTCTCAACGACTGCGGCTAACTTGTGCAAATGTCTTGAAATGTTGTAGGAATGATAATTTTACTGCCTGAAAATATTAAATAGTTGGTATGTATTGAATAAAATTAAAATTAAATAAAAAATAATACTCCAGCAACGCAACAAGAGCTTTGAAAGGTTCTGTCTGTTGACAAAAAGTTTCGTTTGCTGTCAACTGTACGAACATTTTTTTATAAGTAAATAAAGCAAAAACAGATTTAAATCTGCTATACAACTTTCATTTTGCGTCACAGTTTAGTTAATCAACTTTTGTTGGTGGGGAGGGGGAGTCTAGCCCTGCGTTTTTGTGCGGCAGATACGTAAAAAAAAGGTCATTAAGGTCCACATTGTTTTATTACATTTGAGAGGGAAGGTTAACGTGGGATACAGGGAAGCTTGGAACTTTTTCTAGCCCTGGTAATATTGTTATACACTAGGCTACACATAATTTTTCTAAAATTATATTTTTAATATTGGTTTTTAAAAATGTTGAAATGAACAGTAGGTTTAGCTAGAGTTTGTTATACTAGTTTAACCAGGTGTAAGGTGAAATAAAACACCAAACAATGAGACAAATACAATGGGGCTGCAGTAATTCAAAAACTGTAATGCCGTTTGCATTGGTGAAACGAGAATGGGAGTGCGCAATAGAGTGACAGCACATGGCTAACACGAGGAGTGGTAATGAAGAAAATGATGTTGGAAGACCGCCAGAGTAACACCTATTTTTAAAAAGGGTGATGCCTCAAACCCTTCACACTATTGTCCAATTGCCCTTACAGCCATTCCCTGTAAAATTATGGGAAGAATTATTAGGCAGAACATGTTGATATTCATTAACGATAATGACATAATGCTTAAGGATTAGTTTGGTTTTCTTCCAAGTAGGTCAGCTGTTTGGCAATTATTTGAAAGTTCTCGAGGATTGGACAAAGAACAAAGAAGATTGACATCGGCATCCCAATTGATATCCTCCTTGTAGATTTTGCCAAAGCGTTCGAGTTTGTTACCCATATTAAACTAATTTCAAAACTAAGAAATATGGCTTTGCTAACAGGCTTGTTTCCTGGAGTTTAGAGTTTTTAACTGGGCGTACACAGAAGGTGGTTATGGGTGCCACACTGTCGGGTGAACTGCCAGTTACTAGTGGAGTCCCACAAGGGTCTATTTTAGGACCCCTGCTATTTGTGTTGTACTAATTTAACGTGTAATGACAGTTCCACCATCCTAAAAAAGTTTGCCAACAACATTAAATTATATGGTCCCTCACCTGATCCTTCAGACTACATCACACTTTCTGCAGCACTATCTTCGCTTTTTACCTGGTCTGAAAATTGGCCGTTACCGATTTCTGCAACTAAATGTAGCTCATTCCATACTGGTAGATCAAACAAACATTTGTTATACATTCCAAGGGGTACATCGTTAACCCAGGTTACCAAACCTAAAGACTTAGGAGTGTGGTTCACATCAGATCTTAAATTCAGTACACACTGCAATTTGTTTCTCGGTCAGCTCATTGTAAAGCAGCTATGACCAAACGCTGTTTTACTTCTAAAATATCTCAGTTTTGATCTCTGCCTATAAGACTTATGTTCACCCAATTTTGGAATATGAGAGTCCTGTTTGGTCCCCTCACTTATTGGGTGACATCGATTTAATAGAGAAAGTACAGAGACTTTACGAAAAGCTTGGTTGGAATGCAAAATCCAACTTACAAAGATCGGTTTAGATTCATTAGAATTAGGAAGCTTCAGGGCGGATCTGGTCATGCCGTACTAAATTCTGCACAGCACCATGGACAATTACTCCTGAGATGTTCCATTTTTGTAACAATAGCGTAACGAGAGGTCATAATTTTAAGGTAATTGTTGGAAAGGTAAATTGGACTGTCGGAAGTTTTTCTTCGGTCAGCAAATAGTTGCAGTATAGAACTCTCTCCCATCTCATTTGGTTAATGCCCATTGTGTGTCGGTTTTCAAGAAGAATTTAAAATCGGTTGACCTATCAAGGTTTTTGAAACGTTATTGATTTTAACTGTATTTTACCTTTTTTATTGTAAATACTTTTGTTTTATTCTAGGCCATATCCATCTTTTTTTTTTATTACAAAGGACAGTTTTGCTGCACCTGGTCGTGGCACATCCAAGTTTCTTTATTATGATAAATGCTTTCGTTTTATGCCATGTATAACTCTACGACTGACTGGGGTTCCTTTACACCCATCAATTTTTCATAGCTGCATTTTTTTTTACTGTAAATACTGCATTTTATTTTCTTAGGCACAGTGTTAGTTTCTTTTTATGAAGGGCCAGGTGTCAGTGGCTGCCAAGTCCATCCATGGATCCATTCGTTCTCTTTACGAATAAAAATTATTATTATATACAGGGAGGTCCACAAAAAACTGACGACCCAAAATTTTCTAAGTCCAACTTTTCTAGTTCGCACCTCTCAGAACCATGAGGACAAAAATCAAATCTAATGAAATGGTTAAGATTTCTGTCCTTTCCTGTTTTGAGGGGTAGTTTTTAGAGGACCACCCTGTATTATTATAAATGGAATCGCAGTGCACCACACAAACAAACAGAACAAATAGCTTAGATTGGGCAAATACTAAACTTTGTAGACCTCCAATTCAGCGGGATACAAACACCTAAAAAAGTCTTAGAATCACTGGCCATCCTTGCACATGAAAAGAACAATAAAACGCTTATGAATCAAGCGCCAGCAGCAGCCGCAATCTAATTCCTGGTACCCAGTGATCTTTATGAAAAACTACGACAGCGCTGGTATAACCTTAGTAGTAGCGCTCACTAATACCGGATGCTACACCAAGAGCAGGATCAAAACCTGGGCAAAATGCAGCGAGATGTAAACCAAAGAAACACACTTTTTAGTTGGCCTGATGAAGACGGCAGGAATAAATACTGAATGCAAAGCAGTAGAAAATTTGCAAAATAAAACAGTAATTGTATTTTTCGAGTTGAGATTGTGCATAATTAGTATGGAAATATTTAATTCTGAAGTGACCGCTCAAGGTCATGAGAATCATTTTGGTGTTTACAAAACCGAATTGAAAGAAAAACTGGAAAATACGATTTAAAAAAATGACAGAAACAAAGCAAAAGGGGAAGAAACCAAGGAACCACTTCCACAGCGGCTCCAAGCTCGTCCACCATCGATCTGTTTATGTGGAAGTTGTACTATCGCCATTGGTGTTAAAGGTAAACCAAGGTCGCCGTTCACGAAAATGATGTCAGTTTTTTTCCAAATTACGATCCGCGCTGTCGCGCTCGCTGCGGCTAACTACATAACATCAGAAAACGCAACCAAAAACTTAGCCGGAAAACTTCACGCGCCGGAATCTAGATAGGTCGGCCATCTTGCTTGGAGCTTCTGCGGTAGTGGACCCGAAACCAACGTAAACAAGCAGGAATCGAAAGAATAATTTTATAAAAGACAGAAATGAAGTTGTGTTAACCATCGTACAATACCAGCAGCTGGGAATGGGTAGTAAAGAATTTCTTTAAATGCACATTTTTTCGTTTCTCCACTCCTTGGTTCCGTTTCTCCCTGGACATGATGTTGTACAGAACGTTGTATGCTCCACCGTTTTCAACGTTTTGTTCGTGCAACGACATGTGAAATCTTTCGTTTCCCTAAACATTGAGGAGAATGGGATTTTCTCCTAAAATTTTAAATAGAACTGAATTGAGTTCTTTTTTTTGGTTAGTGTGCGATTCTCATATTTATAATGTCTGTTCAAAACCACTATTATCACCTTAGTCTGTGAGAGGGATGTAAAGGCATTGGCCAAAAAAAAATCCAGATTGGTTAGGATACCCGGCACCAAAGATCAAAAACTCGGGGAAACCAATTTATTTTTCTCTCTTAGCGCCGTAGGCCTAAGTGCTTAATCCATTTTACTTCAAATCTTGTAACTCCCAGGAAAATGGACAGAAACGATCACAGTCTTCACCTCTTAATAGCCACAGACTTTATCTCTATTCCTGTGA